>PVKP010017973.1:0-45069 GCA_004027715.1 Plecturocebus donacophilus
CAATTCTCCTCCTACGCCCCTCCACCGCCCCACACCCTGACTCCCCAATTCTCCTCCTATGCCCCTCCACTGCCTCACACCCTGACTGCCCAATTCTCCTCCTACACCCCTCCACTGCCCCACACTGACTCCCCAATTCTCCTCCTACCCCTTGCTCCAGGGTTTTACTCCCATCCTCTGTCCCCCGGTCTCCCCATCCCAGGTCAGTTCCAGGATGTTGTAAGGCCCTGGGGTGGAATCCCAGCCCCGGTAGGAAGGGTTCAGGGAGGAGCAGTGCCTCACCGCTGCAGCTGTGAAGACAAGTCCTGAGTCCCCTCCAGGCCTGTCAGGCGGTCTCCAGAAGCTGGAAATCAGGAGAGCGGGTTAGGGCCGTGAGGGAGGGGCTGGGATCTCACAGGAGGCTGACCGGATGTTTCTTTAGGGAAGACCATGGGGAGTCAGACCCTGGAACCCACATGTCTGTGTCCAAGGCCACACGGCCTGGACGGTGAGGCATGAGGGCTTCCACACACAGACCACCCACCCCCATAGTCCTCACAGCTGCCCTGTGGGGAGAAAGGACTGGGGTGGAATCAAAGAGGAATCAGCCTTAGCAGAGTTGAACAGCTGTCCACAGTGAGGCCCCCTCAGCCCCTCCTGATTCAGACAGCATTGGTCTCCTGCGCCCTGCTGGGGAACCCCAGTCCTTGGCCCACCATGGCTTCATGCCGGCACGGAATCTGCGAGGGACCCGGGGTTCTGACTTCCTTCCTAGGAGCCCCCACCTCAGGCTTCTTCAATCGACTTCCTCTGAGTCACTTCTCTCCAGGGACAGACGAGATCAAATGAACTCTAGTGTGCCCCGGCAGAGCCTTACCTTTCAGACTGTTGTTTTTCTTCCTACCTTTGCGCCTCCCCCTCCGCTGACCTCGACACTGGGAGATAAGTTGAAACTGGGACAGAAGACGACTGTGGGAGAGAAGACGAGCCTGGGACAGAAGACCAGCCTGGGACCGAAGACGAGCCTGGGACAGAAGACAACGAGCCTGGGACGGAAGACAACCCTGGGAGAGAAGAAAGGGTGAGGGGCTGAGACCAGCTCTCGCTCTCCGCCCCCAGCCCAGCCGCAGCGCTCCGCACTCACGAACCGCACAGCTCTCTCCTCTTGCTCAGGGAGCGGTGTGCTCCCTCCCACTCATATTTAAGTGGATGATAAACTGCTTTTCTTCTTAGGAAAACACGAAGACGGGGCCAGGCACGGTGGCTCCCACCTGTCATCCGAGAGTTTGGGGAAGCCAAGAAGGGTGGATCACCTGAGATCAGAAGTTTGAGACCAGCCTCACCAGCATAGTGAAACCCCTTCTCTACTAAAAATAACAAAAATTAGCCAGGCGTGGTGGCGCGTGCCTGTAAACTCAGCTACTCCGGAGGCTGAGGCAGGAGAACTGCTTGAACCTGGGAAGCAGAGGCTGCGGTGAGCCGAGATCGCCATTACACTCCAGCCGGGGCGACAGAATGAGATTTCATTTCAAAACAAACAAACAAACCAAAAAAGACCCACCACAAAGAGGGATTTACTATATGAGGAAATATATATGTTTCATATATATTTCATATATAAACTATAATATATAATATAATATGAGTAACAGTAGAGGTGGTCCTCTACTCGACGAACACCCAGGCTCAGGCCCATGGGCACACCTGAACTGTCAGGTAAGATTCTGCTTCCCAGGAGATCAGAGGAGACTCCAGGCCCAGGTGGGAGGCCCTCGGAGGCTCTGCACAGCCCCCAGTCACCCCACACAGACGAGGCTGGGCCCTCAGCCACATGCCCCAGGAAGGGGCTTACGAGCGCCTTCCCACGGAGACCTCCTCCATCATCTCCTGACTGGTCCTCACCACTGAGTCCAGGGCTTTGGTGTTGCCCTGACGCCTCCTGTGCTCCCCCACAGATGGGCTGAGAGCTTGGGATGGAAATCCCCGTCCCTACCCTCCCCTGGCTGCTCTGCCTCTCCCTGGAAGGACCATGTTCTGGTCTCTCCTGACACTTCCCATTGCAGAAGTCTCTCCACTGGATTTGGAAAAGTAGAGCTAATAATAGAAAGAAAGGAGAGAATCGTGCTGTGTGGGTCCGGACCGGGGGCTCCTTACCATTCTCTTCCCAGGCGAAAGTGAGGGTGGATCACAAAGGAGGTAAGAGAGGTAGGGGAGTAATAGGAAAAAGAACCCCACGGCAAATACCAGGGTGAGGAAGATATCCACCACCCATGGTGTGGAGCTGGGGGTGTTTATCCAGGAATCACTAAGAAATTTTAGAGGAAAAGGAACATTCTCTATTTGAATAGGTATGCTGCCTTCAAGCAACTGAGCTCTGGGCAGTCCCTTGGAGGCTAGGGACTGGGGTCCAGGCCTGCATCACAGAGCTGGAGCCTTCACATCACAAAGGGCCCCTGATGGGGGAGGGGCAGTGAGGGGGGCAGCTGAAGCACAGCCCCCCCCACCCCACAAGCCCAGGATGCCTCCACCCCCCGCCTTCCAGGTTCCTCCTTCCCCCTAAGTTTTGTCAGTGACAGAACTCAGCCAATTTTCTGTTCTTTCTCCCTGGAACACAGATATTATCTGGTTCCTTTTATCTGTTGGAGACAGTGGTATGAGGCTACCTATTTTATAATCCTTGAAAAATCTGAAGTTGACTCTGAAACTTTGACTATGTACCAGGGATTTTTATTCTCAGAATCTCATTCGTCCTCAACTCCAGCTTTCCCACACAATGTTTTTGTCTTATATCAATTCAGGGACAAAATGTAAACTTGTTTTACTCTTATTTAGTTTTGTAAATTTTGAATAGTAAGGTTTTTTTAAAAATTATTTCCATTTCACTTTCAAAGGGACCTACCCACATACAATTAAGATAATTTTTTAAATTTTTAAAAATTTTATTTATGTGTTTATTTTCTTCATAGTTCTGGGGTACATGTGCAGGACAGGCAGTTTTCTTACACAGGTAAATGTGTACCATGGTAGTTTGCTGCATCTATCATCCCATCACCTAGGTATTAAATTCAGCATGCATCAGCTATTTCTCCTGATGCTCTGCCTATCAGCAGCCCTCCCCCAACAGGTGCCAGTGTGTGTTGTTCTCCTCCCTGTGTCCACATGTTCTCATTGTTCACTTATAAGTGAGAACATGTAGTATTTGCTTTTCTGTCCCTGTGTTAGTTTGCTAAGGAGAGTGGCTTCCAGCTTCATCTACATGATCTGATTCATTTTCATGGCTGCATGGTATTCCACGGTGTATATATATCACATTTTCTTTATCCAGTCTATCGTTGATGAGCATTTGGGTTGATTCCATGTCTTTGCTGTTATGAACAGTGCTGCAATGAACACACACATGAATGTATTTTTGTAATAGAATGATTTATATTCCTTTGGATATATAATAATGATATAAATACCATTATATATAATATGTTAAGATATAATACATAATATAATATATAATACATTTATAATATATATTATAGCTGATTAATATATTCTAGCTAATGTATATATTATATATAACATATACATATACGTATATATATATACAGAGAGAGAGAGGTATATACATACATATATAGAGAGAGAGAGGTATATACATATATATACATATATATAGAGAGAGAGGCATATACATACGTATATATAGAGAGGTATATACATACACATATATATATATAGAGAGAGAGAGGTACATACATACATATATATATATAGAGAGAGAGAGAGACAGAGAGAGATCCCAAGTAGCTGGGACTACAGGTGCACACCACCACCCCTGGCTAATTTTTGTATTTTTAGAAGAGACAGGGTTTCACCATGCTGGCCAGGCTGGTCTCAAACTCCTGACCGTGTGATCCACCTGCCTGGGCCTCCCAAAGTGCTGGGATTACAGGCCTGAGCCACTGCACCTGGCTTTTTTTTAAGACAGAGTCTCTGTCACCCAGGTTGGAGTGAGGCCATCATAGCTCCCTGCATCCTTGAACTCCTGGGCTTAACTCCTAGGAGCTCAGTCCCGTCTCAGCCTCCCTGGTAAGCGGGACTGTAGGTCTGTGCTGCCACCATCACACCTGGCTGCTGTTGTTGTTTTTTTGGTTTTGTTTGGTTGGTTTTTGTTTTGTAAAGACAAGGTCTCACTGGCCAGGCATGGTAGCTCACACCTGTAATTCCAGCACTTTGGGAGGCCGGCCGAGCTGGGCAGATCACCTGAGGTCAGGAGTTCGAGACCAGCCTGGCCAACATGGCAAATCCTCATCTCTACAAATACAAAAATTAGCTGGGCATTGTGGTACCTACCTATAATCCCAGCTACTTGGGAGGCTGAGGCAGGAGAAACACTTGAACCCAGGAGGTGGAGTTGCAGTGAGCTGAGATAGCACCACTGCACTCCAGCCTGGGTGACAGAGTGAGACTCCATCTCAAAAAAAAAAAAAAAAAGGCACAGTCTCACCATGTTGCCCAGCCTAGTCTTGAACTCTTGGCCTCAAGCAATCCTCCCCCCTTGGCCTCCCACAGTACTGGGATTACAGATGTGAGCCACTGTACGTTGCCCGAACCATTTTTATGTCAGTTTGTTAGCCTGGAGTTTCTGTCCCCTGTGGGTGGCCCAGGTGTAGCACAGGCCCCAGGTTCCACTTTCTTAGAGATGATTCTGTTTACCCAGAGCTTGAGTGCTGCAATGGTTTCTCCAGCTGTCTGCAGAAGGCCAGTTCCAGAACCTCCTGCTGTGTGTGAGGCTGTGGCTTTGATTCCCACCCCTAAGACACATACCTGGTCCTGGACCCTGTATGAGCAACTCAGCCTCAAACCGCTGGCTATGGGGCCTTCTTCATGCCAAGGGCTTGGCTCCCATGCTTCCCCGTCTTGTCTTTGAACAGGGAGATGGTGCAGTTCTGTGTGTGTGTGGAGCATGTATGTGTGGATATGTGCATTGGCTTCCTACACTTGCTGGCTCAGCCAACTTGACTGCAAGCCTTGGGCAAGCCATATACTCTCTCTGTTCTTCAATTTACCCATCAGGAAAATGGGATCACAATGGTACCCATATCACAGGGTGGATGTGAGGCTTTAATGCTATTTAAACACACAGCCAGCTGGGCGCAGTGGCTCACGCCTATAATCCCAGCACTCTGGGAGGCTGAGGGGGGCAGATCACCTGAAGTCAGAAGTTCAAGAACAGCCTGACCAACGTGGTGAAACCCTGTCTCTATTAAAAATACAAAAATTAGCCAGGCATAGTGGCAGTGCCTGTAATCCCAGCTATTCGGGAGACTGAGGCAGGAGAATTGTTTGAACCCAGGAGGTGGATGTTGCACTGTGCCAAGACCGTGCCATTGCACTCCAGCCTGGATGACAGAGTGAGACTCCACAACCAAACCTTGTTTAGCCTCTCATTCCTGTTATCTATAACAGCCATATCAGACCAGAGGGCAGACCCCAGAACCGAAAACCATGCTTTTCACTTGGTGAGGAGATATGGGTGGCTCTAGTTTTGGTTGTGTGTTTGTGTATATATATTTTCGGCAATCAACAGGAGTTACTTTTATGATTACAGGGAAAGTGGCAATCAATACTTAAAACAGCAGGCACCTGCTTAATCCTCTAGGCGCTGACAGCCAGCTAGTGTTCAATAAAAGCTTCAGGTCGGGCTTGGCATGAGCTGACATTTTTGCAGGAGTCAGGCTGGCTTGGGGGAGGAAGAAGGCAGCCACGGAGAGCAGCATTTCCTGTGCCCATGTGTGTTTGAGGGGGTAGGGGAAACCGTTTCAGATTCACAGGAAAAATTGAGCAGAAAGTGCAGAGATTTCCCATATACTCCCCGCTCCCTGACATGCACAGCCTCCCCCACATGCACAGCCTCCCCCATTTTCAACATCCCACACAAGAGTGCAGGTGAGAGAGCAATTCCACAGGGTAGACAGTGGTCACTCAGGAGTCTGCCTCAGCTGGCTCTGGCAAACTCTGAGGGCTCCAAGCCTCCACCCAACTCGCCCCCCACCTCCCAATCTAGCAATAGCACTTTTTTTTGAGACAGTCTTGCTCTGTTGCCCAGGCTAGAGTTCAGTGGCACGATTTCTGCTCACTGCAACCTCCACCCCCCAAGCTCAAGCAATCCTCCCACCTCTCAGCCTCCCCAGTAGCTGGGACCACAGGCCTGTACCACCAACCCCAGCTAGTTTTTAACTTTTTTTTTTCTTCAAGACAGAGTCTCGCTCTGTTGCCCAGGCTGGAGTGTAGTGGTGTGATCTCGGCTCACTGCAACCTCCACCTCCTGGGTTCAAGTGATTCTCCTGCCTCAGACTCCTGAGTAGCTGGGATTACTGGCATGTGCCACCACGCTTGGCTAACTTTTTTATTTTTAGTAGCAACAGGGGTTTCACCATGTTGGCCAGGCTGGTCTCGAACTCCTGACCTCAGATGATCTGCCTACTTCAGCCTTCCAAAGTGCTGAAATTACAGGCAGGAGCCACCATGCCTAGCCTAATTTTTAAATATTTTGTAGAGACTGTATTGCCCAGGCTGGTCTCAAACTCCTGAGCTCAAGTGATCCTTCCACCTTGGCCTCCCAAAGTGCTGGGATCACAGGTGTGAGCCACTGTGCCCCCTTACGCATTTCTTAAGCATGGCAGAGACTTCGCTGTGTGGGCAGCCACAGCCCTGCCCACTTGGTGCTTCGAGGCTCAGGGCAGACATCAAGCAGGCGACTGCAGAATCATCTGCTGTGCTGCCTCTGTGTTAGCAGCTTCCCAGTGGGGCCGGGGCCACTGAGAACAAAGAAGTTGGCCTGGCTCAGCCAGGGACAGCTGGGAGTTTCACTGGGGGACTGGTGTGGAGAAGAGTCGGTGACAAAGGGTTGGGATGGGAGGATCCCTGCGGACAGGCAGGCGTCCTGGCCGGGGCTTGGTGGCCCTGAGGAGGCGAGTGCAGGCTGGGAGGCAGGAGCAGCCCTGGGAGACTCCTTGGTCCTGTTACCTCCATCTCCCTGACCTACAGTGTGTCTTGTGCAGGGCCAGGCCCCTGCACACATCCATAAAGGTCCCACAAACCCTCGAACGCACCAGGAATTCCTTCCATCCATTCACGCTTTTTTCATTTTTTGAGATGGAGTCTCACCCTGTCACCCAGACTGTAGTGCAGTGGCGCGATCTCGGCTCACTGCAACCTCCACCTTCTGAGTTCATGCGATTCTCCTGCCTCAGACTCCTGAGCAGCTGGGACTACAGGCGTGCACCACCACGCCCAGCTAACTTTTCATATTTTTAGTAGAGATGGGGTTTCACCATGTTAGCCAGGATGGTCTCGATCTCCTGACCACGTGATCCGCCCACCTCAGCCTCCCAAAGTGCTGGGATTACAGGCGTGAGCCACCGTGCCAGGCCTCACCCACACTTCTTTAAGGTCACTCTTCAGCCAGGTGCAGTGGCTCACATCTGTAATCCCAGCACTTTGGGAAGCCGAGGCAGGTGGATCACCTGAGGTCAGGAGTTCGAGACCAGCCTGGGCAACATGGCAAAAACCTGTCTCTACTAAAAACACAAAAAATTAGCCGGGTGTGGTGGCAGGTACCTGTAGTACCAGCTACTTGGGGAGGTGGAGGCAGGAGAATCGCTTGAACTTGGGAGGCGGAGGTTGCAGTGAGCTGAGATCGAACCACTGTACTCCAGCCTGGGTGACAGAGTGAGACTCTGTCTCAACAACAACAATGAAAAAAGTCACTCTTCTGTACAATATGGGGAGGTGGGAACCAGCTAGAGGTTTGGGGCTGGGCCTTTGCTTGGTGGTGGTTGGGATGGTCCCACAGGGGAGCCACTGTGGCCCAGAGGCCTGAGCTGTGTGGAGTGGGGCCTTGCTTCCTGGACTGTGGGCTTCCTGGGTGCTGGGCCTGCTCTCAGGGACCGGCTCCTCCCTGAACTGTCCCTTTGCCTTGGGAGCAGAACCAGGCCATAGCCTGACTGGCCCTGACAGCTCATGCCTTGTGTCTAGTCCCCAGAGAGGGCACACGAGACAGAGGCCAGGAGTATCAGGGACAGCCCCTGGTCAGACTCTGCTAGTTTCCCTCCTGCCTTTCACTACATGGCTGGGCCACAGGGGAAGAAATGACAAGAAACCGTGTCTAAGTCTCCCCTGATACAAATTCAAAGCTGGCTTGGGGCATGGCCACTTCTTGGGCACACACCTAGACAGATCTAAGGCAGCAGCGTGGCTGTTTGCTAGACAATGTTCTGTGCCTGGGGTTTAATTTACAGATGTATGGCTGAGTGACGTCGAGGTGAGACCAAAGCCCTCGAAAGGTTGATTGCCTTTCCCGAGAGAAGGGGCACCCGTGGTGTGCAGGGCCTGTAGGGAGCCCCAGGTTTGGTCAGGAGGCGGAAGCAGGAGCCGGGGAGAGCCCAGCCCCGAGACTTTCTCCAGGTTTTCATGGGGAAGGCCTGGCAGGGCAGGGAAAGAGTTTAAAATTGGCTAGTTTGACTAATCCTAGTGGGATCTGGGCTGCAGAGTGGTCTCTAGTGGCCTGACGCCTGGCCCTGGGTGATTTAGGGGAGGGAGAATCTTGGCTACCAGAACAAGAATTAGATCAGGAGGTGGTGGGGCTGTAGACTTGGGTTGGCTGTTTTGTATATGAAAAGCATGCTCTGCCCTGGGCCTTTGCTATCTCTTAGAATTGGCTAACCCTCCGCCCAAATGCCAGAGCACCAAGGATACAGAAAATAAGAAAATGTAGTTAATAGACCCAGCCCCGTGATGAATGGATGCCAAATAGACAAATACGGAATCTAAGAAAACACAGACCAGACACTGCCTCTGGGGCCGGCCCTGGCCAAGCCCTCTCTGTGTGTGCTATAGGGCAGGGAAATCTCACCACGCTGTTTCCCCTACACTGGAAGTGGTAAAACATGAGTGATCATGTCACTGCCCAAGGTCACCTGGCTCCTAACCTGCCACGGATTTTCCCCCGTGTAGGGGACGGCTTTCTCTGGCAAGCCAAGCATACCCAGTGCCCCTTCAGGGAGCTTCCAGCTGTCCATGTCCACAGAGCTCCGGGAGCCCAGTCCCCTCCCATTGATCACCGGGAGCTGCCTGTAGCCCCTCCTGGGATGGATGAATACCCGAGAAGTGACAGAAACCAAGATTTCTCACGCCTGCAGGTTACTCTAGTCCCGCCGGGATCATATTTCAGCATCATCAAATATTTAGGGAGTGCTCGGCTGCTTTAGGAGCTGGACTTTTAAACAGTCTTTACGCCTTGGGGAAACCCACAATTTGAATGGATCAGAATTGCCTGTCACTTTCTCTGTGCCAGGCACGGAGCGAGGAAGGGGTGGAATCCGGCACCCGGGCCTCTGCCTCCTTGGCGCGCACAGCTCGAGGGGCGCGAGCCTAAAGTCATCAGATGACAGCCCCCGCCACGTTCCGGGGCGCCCCGACAGCTCCAGCAGAAGGTGGGGTGGGAGGCGACCGGACTGTGTCCAGAGGCCATGAGGAGCCTGGGTGGAGGGAGCCGAGGTGTGGCTACGGTTGGGGGAGGGCCCGGGACTGGGGCAGAGGCAACGCGAGGCAGAGGCACGCACTCGGGCGGCGGCGCAACCACAGCCTCCGCGTGCGGACCGGGTACCTTCCCGGCTGCCTGCGTCTATGACCTTGTAGCTGGCTCGAAGCCCGGGCGCAGTTGTCCCTGCCAGCCAGCATTCAGCGCAAGGGCCCGCAGGCGCCCCAGGTGTGCTCAATCCGAGCCCGGCACCGTCACGCATGCGCGACCCCACGGCGTGGACTACAACTCCCGACGTATCCCGCGCGTCTCCCGGAAGTGGTCACCCGGGTCGCCTCCGACCAATGCTTCGGGCCTGGGGAAGGGGCGGGCGCGGGAACCTGATGTCGGGGACCGGAGGTCGAGATGGCTTCGGCAGGAGGCGACGGCTGCGAGGGCGCCGCCCCGGAGGTCGACCGTCCGCACCAGCGGCCCTTTCTGATTGGGGTGAGCGGCGGCACTGCCAGCGGGAAGGTAAGGGGCCGGGCAGGCCGGGGTCTTGCCTCTCGCCGGTACCCGGGGGCGGCCCAGTCCGGCCGGGGTCCAGACTCCAGCCCTGGCCGAGGGGTCCTCTCCCAGGCGGGGACAGGGCGCGGGAGCGAAGGGACGAAGGGGCCGTGGGCCGCGGTGGGCTGGGGCGGGCTGGAGCGGGCAAGAGGTTGGAGCTCCGGCCCTCGGGGGTCCCCCACAGCCTCTCCGCCGGCCGGGCCCCTCGGAGCCCACAGTCCGTGCTAACCCTGTCGGGCCGCCGCGGCCCTCCCGCTGAGCCCATCCGCACCTGTTGGTGTCCTCCCCCTCCCGGACATCCCCGCAGGGAACAGGTGGGTCAGTGTCTCCAGAAGCCAGCCCTGTGCAGAAGCCCCCAGGAGGGGCCCCGTGCCGGTCATAGGACTAGAGGTTCCAGGAGGGAATCCCGCTTCTGTGTTCCTAGTCGACAGTGTGTGAGAAGATCATGGAGCTGCTAGGGCAGAATGAGGTGGAGCAGCGGCAGCGGAAGGTGGTTATCCTGAGCCAGGACAGGTTCTACAAGGTCCTGACAGCAGAGCAGAAGGCCAAGGCTTTGAAGGGACAGTACAATTTCGACCACCCAGGTACATGGATAGCCCAGTGGTCGGGGGAGGGCAGACCCCAGGCTGGCGTCTGCTGACCAGCTGCGCTTGGGCCCAGGGTTGGATGGATACAGACCGGCTTCAGCTGTTCCCCATGCGGACTGCAGTGGAGTTGGCTGTGCGGTGAAGTCAGAGGAACTTTGCTGAGTTCTCTGGGCCCTGGGTATCCCCATGGGAGTGTGGTTGGAGCCAGTCAGGAAGCCTGTCACACGATGTGGATCCCTGCCCTGCCCTGCCCTGCCAAAACCATGATCCTGGAGAAATCCTCCCATCTTCTTTTCCTACGTTGTGGCCTTTAGGGCCCTCTGCGCAAGCTCTGCCCACTGTGACCCTTCATTTCCCTCCCCTGCCTTGAGGCAAAGTCCTCAGGCCATTGTGGGAGGCATTGGGTAAACTGGCGCTGGTGGCCTGAAGCTCTGGGCCAGGTAAACAGGCAGATGTGGCAGGGAGACACCAGCCACTACTGGAAGATTCCACCCTGACTGGCTGGCATGATCAACCTTTCCCAAGGACTTGTGGGAAGAAGGCCTGCAAAACTGCAGTCTAACCAGTTAGTCCCAGAAAGAGAGAGAAGCAGAGGCCCAGCCTACTCACCCCACACAAGAGCTGATCAGAAAACCCCTGTGTTCTGACATCCAGTGGCACAGAGCGTGGGCCAGAGAACAGCAAAGATAGGGTCATCCTGTCATCTGCAGGGCGACAGAGGGCACTGTTGCTGCCAAACACAGACTGTGGACAGGCCTTAGTCTACCTGTGCTAGGGTCCTCGCTGTCTCCAGCAGCACCAGAGCAGAGAGGTTCCCTGCCGTCCGCGGCACGAGGGCAGCCGCTTGTATCGCCTCTGTCTCCATCCCTGCAGATGCCTTTGATAATGATTTGATGCACAGGACTCTAAAGAACATCGTGGAGGGCAAACCTGTGGAGGTGCCGACCTATGATTTTGTGACGCATTCAAGGTAAGCAGGTGGTTCTTGGGAGGGCTGAGGAGGGGGGCCAGCTAGGACGTCCCCTATGGGCCAGTTGGTGTCTGTGGGTCCCGCACCCCCTCCCTCAGAGTCAGTGTCCCAGGAACGGAAGCTGTGCGCGTGGCCCTGGAGACCCTGTGTCTGCAGCAGGGCCTTTTCCCGTCTCCTCTCAGGTTACCAGAGACCGCGGTGGTGTACCCCGCAGATGTGGTGCTGTTTGAGGGCATCTTGGTGTTCTACAGCCAGGAGATCCGTGACATGTTCCACCTGCGCCTCTTTGTGGACACCGACTCCGATGTCAGGCTGTCTCGGAGAGGTAAGGCGGTCGAGGGCCTCCCTGCATGCCTGGCCGAGGCTGGCGGCGGGCCCTGAGGTCTGATGCGCGCCTGGCTCTTGCCGCTGCAGTTCTCCGGGACGTGCGCCGAGGGAGGGACCTGGAGCAGATTCTGACACAGTATACCACCTTTGTGAAGCCGGCCTTCGAGGAGTTCTGCCTGCCGGTACCTGCACTCGCTGCTAAGAGCCCGCTTTCCCCTTGCACAAGGACACGTGGGACCCAGCACTGTGAGAGGGCTGAGTGCTGGGTGACAGTGATCTTCTTGAAAAAAAGGAGAAGAGTTTAGCTCAGTACAGCCACATACCCTGGGAGGAGTTCTTAGCTCTAAAAACATTTCTCTGCCTGCTCCTCCCTCTGCCTAGAAAAGCTCCGCGTCTCCCCCACATCCACACTGGCCGCTTCCTCCCTGCCCCAGGCCCTTGCCCAGCGTCCCCCTGCAACACTGAAAACTCTCTGCACCCGGTGCCAGCCTCTCTGCCTGCTTCCTCTTTCTGGGGCACTTGTCCTCAGACACGTCCTGGGTACTTTCCTTATTCCCTGCAGAGCAGGAACCCCAGGAGCACCTGAGTCTGCTCACTGCCAAGACCGGGATCTGGCTCTTGGAGGGTGCATGATAGCTGCTCCTCCAGGGCCTGTGTTCCCAGGCTGCTTCCGGCCAGTGCTCTGAGATCTCAGAGCCAGCCCTGCGCCCAGATCCCAGCTGGCTGGCAGAGAGAAGGGACTCCCCGCTGTGCCCCCACCTGTCCTTCCTCTGTTTCTCCATCTTGTGCTTCTGACCTGATGGGGCTTGTGGCTCTGCTCAGATTGGGGTGTTTTAAAGACAGCATTGGTGGATTAAGGTAAAAATATAGCACAAAGGAACTGAAACCAAGATTCCTGCCTTTGATACATAGGACAAGTAAGTTCTGTCTGCTGTTTTATTTTTTGTTTGAGATAGAGTCTCTTTCTGTTGCCCAGGCTGGAGTGTAGTGGCGTGATCTCGGCTCATGGCAACCTTCACTTCCTGGGTTCAAGTGATTCCTCTGCGTCAGCCTCCCGAGTAGCTGGGACTACAGGCGTGTACCACCACACCCAGCTAATTTTTGTATTTTTAGTAGAGATATAGTTTCGCCATGTTGTCCAGGCTGGTCTCGAGCTCCTGGCCTCAAGTGGCCCACCTGTCCAGCCTCCCAGAATCCTGGGATTGAGCCACCATGCCTGGGCTTTTTTTTTTCAAATGAGGCAGTGTCACTCTTGCCCAGGCTAGAGTACAATGGTGCAATCACAGCTCACTGCAGCCTTGACCTCCTAAGCTCAATCGATCTTCCACCACAGCAGCCCGAGTAGCTGGGGCCACAGGCATGCACCACCATGCTCGCTTAATTTTTAAATTTTCTGTAGAGATGGAGTCTCCCTGTGTTGCCCAGGCTGGTCTCAGTCTCCTGGGATCCAGTGGTCCTCCCACCTCAGCGTTCCAAACTGCTGAGATGACAGGTGTGTGCCACTGTGCCGGGCTGATCGACTGCTTTTTAAAAAAAAAAAAATTGTGGTTTTTTTTTTTTGCATTCATGTCTCTGAAATTTCTACAATATAATTTTTAAAGTAAAGTAACTTGTTATAGTCTCTCTCATTCACAGAAAGACATTTGGCAAAAACTAGGTGATTTGCAGTAAAACTCTGGATATCAAATCTGACCCAGAGACTTGAATAGAGGAAGTGCTGTCACCTGCCATATCCTGGGCCCAAGCCCCAGACGTTTTTTGTTAGTTTTTTGAGACAAGGTCTCACTCTGCCACCCAGGCCCAAGTGCAATGGTGAGATCTTGGCTCACTGTAGCCTCCACCTCCCACACTCACGTGATCCTCCCACCTCAGGCTCCTGAGTAGGTGGAGACTACAGGTGTGCGTCACCACATCCAGCTAATTTTTCCTTTTTTTTTTTGCGGAGATGGGGTTTCACCATGTTGGCCAGGCTGGTCTCAAACTTCTGGCCTCAAGCAGTCCACCTACCTCAGCCTCCCAAAGTGGTGGGATCGCCGGCGTGAGCCACCATGCCCGGCCCCCAGACCCCCCCCAGAGCCATTCTTGAGCCTCCTTTTCCTTCCCCTTCGTGTTGAGTCGCTTGTGCTGTCCTCTCCCCGGACCTCGTAGGTATTTCCCGGCTGTATTCAGGCCCATCCCTGCTGGCAGTTAAGACTGTCAGCTCTCCCGGACTCCTCCCGCCCATCAGACGATCAGACCAAAATGGAAACCAGCCCTGGCCCGTGTGCACATGCTTTCGTGAGATGAGGTTCCACCAGCTGCAAACACAGCTGTCCCCAGGACTCGTCCCCGTCTGCCTCTTGCAGCTCATCTCTTCTGCCGCCTCCTTGGCCCAAATCCACACGCCAGCAGCACCAACCGTTCCAAGTTCCGTCCCTAGGCCCAGGCCCTGCCCTCCCTCTTCCCTCAGCTTCGCCGGATTCAGGCATGTTCTCTGGGCAGCTTCCCTCTCCCTGGAGCGCCCTACCGTCTGGCTGCAGTCCCTTCCCACAGCCCTGCGTTTCCCGGGGTATCTCCATCCCTGTCCTTCGCAGCAGAGTGTTTGACAGGGAGTGAGAATCAGTCAGCACTGAACACACAAGCGGATGATGAGGGAGTAAGGCACCCTCGCTGTCTCTGCCTGCAGTGGTTATGCATGGTGGTGGCTGTCCCGTGGCTGTGCCAGGGTATTCGCAGAAGCTTCACAATTCCAGAGGAGGAATGTCACACTTGTAAAAGTGCCACACTTAGCTTGGCCCAGTGAATTAAGTCGTGAGCGTAGACAGCTGTCCCCTTTAATGGAGCAGGAACACTGGAAGGGGCGGTTCTTCTGGCTGCTTCAGCTGCACTTTCTGCCTTCTCGGATCGTGGCATTTCACACCTGGCTGCTGACTGAGTCCCTGTCCCTCATCTGCCGATAACACCAGCAACTCAGCACCTCAGGGCCACCCCTCCTGCGGTTGCATCAGTTTCTGAGCCTCTTAAAACCACCTTTGAAGGAGAAGTCCTCACAAGAACCCCCCCTTGTGCCTTACAGACAAAGAAGTATGCTGACGTGATCATCCCGCGAGGAGTGGACAATATGGGTAAGAAGCTGGCCTGCTGGGCTTTCCCCTGCCCCTCCCAGAGCCTGAGGCAGGGAGAGCTCCACCAGCGGCTGGTTACTGCGCATGAGGCCTGCAGCATTGATCTGGGCATAGGGTTAAAATACGCTTGAAAATTTACGTAGCCGGGTGCAGTGGCTCACGCCTGTAATCCCAGCACCTTGGGAGGCTGAGGCAGGGGGATCACTTGAGCCCAGAAGTTCCGGATCAGCCTGGGGAACATAGCCAGACCCCATCTCCACAGAAAATAAGAAAATTAGTTGTGCGTAGTGGCATGCGCCTCTGGTCCCAGCTACTTGGGAGGCTGAGGTGGGAGGATTGCTTGAGCCTGGGAGGTCAAAGCTGCAGTGAGCTGTGATTGAGCCACTGCACTCTGGCCTAGGCACTAAGTAAGGTCCTGTTTCTTAAAACATACATTATATATATATATATTCAAAACTGTTAGCAGAAAGGGTTTTAAGCAGACTCAACATAAATCCCTGGAAGACCAAGCTAAGAGTCTTATTTTGCTGTGCCCTGATGCGTGTTTCTGTCTGCTGAGATTTGACCCGACCAGTGCCCCAGCACGCAGACCTGTGCCTCAGGGCAGAGGTTGGGCTCTCACCCTGGCTGATGCTGCGGGAGGGACGGTCTCCAGGGAGGATGGATGCGGCTGACCCGCTGCTTGTGTGTCTCTTGGTGCAGTTGCCATCAACCTGATCGTGCAGCACATCCAGGACATTTTGAATGGTGATATCTGCAAATGGCACCGAGGAGGGTCCAACGGGCGGAGCTACAAGAGGACCTTTTCTGAGCCAGGGGACCACCCTGGGATGCTGACCTCTGGCAAACGGTCACACTTGGAGTCCAGCAGCAGACCCCACTGAGGGGCTGCTGTGCTGCACTGAGCCTTGGGGACAGGTCTCCCGCCCCACATGTGTGTTCAGGGACCAAGCCAGGGGATGCCCACTCACACACACTGCTTCCACCCCAGGGTGGCGTTAGGAGTGAGGCCTTCGTCACTCAGGAGTGGAAACTTGGATGTGTCCCTCAGCCTCAACTTGCTGGGACACTGATGCACTCCTGCAGTTCAGCCGCTTCCTCAGGCTGGCTGTGGTTTAAAGCTCTCTCTAGGCCACCGAGAAATTACACAGAATGTTCAGGAAGCTTGGGAGGCTTCTGGAGGAATGTGAGGCACATGTTACTGGGGAGATTGAGGAAACAGCTTGGATACTATGGCTGGCCTGGTGTGTTTTTGACAGTGAACCCACACAGAGATTTTTTTCCAGTCTGATCTGGTTCTTACACAACTCAAAAGTTTTGTGAGCATATACGTTCCATTTGTTACACATCCTCATGTTTTGTTCTGTTCTGTTTTTGTAACACAGGCTGGTTGTGGCCTACAAACTGAATTTCATGACCCACCAGCAGTTCACAGTCCAGCGTGGCCTACACGGATGTGGGTAGCCTCGGAGGGATGTTTTCCCCCTTGCCTGTGCCTTAAAGGCAGAGAAGCGAGTCGGGCGCCCCGGGAGCACCCAGCAGCACACACAGGCTCTCGTGCGGGGCCAGCCTGGGAGCCCGTGCAGCAGGGTAGACGGCAGTGGAGGCCAGGTCTGTCCCTGCTGGCAGGACAGTGTCCATGTGTAGTCCTGCCCAGGGCTGGGCCCTCACTGATCCTCACAGGAGCCCCCAAGCCCAAGGTGCTGTTTAGACAGGCTGTCCCACCTTGGGGTGGCTGGTGGCCAGGTCCAGGGAGTGGTGCCTCTGGCTGCAGCATACACTGGATCACCCAGGTCCCAGCAGATGTGACTGCCAGAAGCCAGCGAGCCTCCTTTGTGCCATGTGGTGCTTGCGGCCTCACGTGAGCACCCGTGTGTGTGTTACCTGTTTGTTCTCCCTCTCGCGTGGTGGCTGCCGCTGTCTCTGTAAAGTATCCCTTACCGCTGCCACAGGCAGTCCCAGCCCCCTTCCGTCCAGGCTCAGCCACAGTAGTGACGCAGATGTGCCGTGGTGAACTGAGCTGAGCCCCGTAGCTGTAACGGTTTTGTTGTATAGGCCCCTTTGGAGGAGGCATCAATAAACACCAACTACAAATGCCAGTTCGTCCCTTTTTTAATTACATTAAAAAAGAAAGTAGGGGCAAGGAGCTGTGTGGATGACACAGACCTTGACCACGGGGGAGGAAGATGCTGCTCAGCCACGTCTCAGCGGCATCCCAGGTGGGAGGGTTTCCACACGGCACAGTGCGGAGGGCTGGCCTCGATGCTGTCAGAAAATGACACGCAAGCCCAGCCTGGCTCCCATGCAGGCAGCTCTTCTGACAAGGAGCTGTCCAGGGGTGCCTGCCGGGCTCCCTGAGGGCCGGGCTGGGACTTGCTCCCATTGGCGGGCGTTCAGGGCATTCATGAAGGAAGGAGACTGGGCCAACAGATCAAACTCCACCCTGCAGTGGTTAGCAAGGACTGGGCGTTGGTCTGGTGAGGCTGTCACTTGCCCTACTGCTGGCCCTGGGTTCTCAGCTGTTTTCCTCGATGTCTACGCTGGCCGCTGAACTACTCCCCGTGTCTTAGTTCAGGGCCTCTCAGGAGTGAGGACATGGAGGGAACATTTCTTCATTGTCAAGAAAAAATTGCACAAAAGGAGGTGCTCATTTAAGAGGGCTTTTCAGGAATGAGACCACCACGCGTTCCAGTGGAGTGCCTACTGAGCCCGGCCCATGTCCTCCAAGCGTGGGGGCACCCTGCTCATTAAGTACACTGACCAAAACCCTGCGACCTCATCCCCATCCCAGCAAGGGCATTCTCTGCCACACTCTTGTGCTAGTGTTTTCGAATCAAGATGTCCCAGCTGTCTTTCCAGCGAAGGGCCTTGAGTTCTTCTGGTGAGAGCGACTCGTCCCCATAGGTGAGTGGGCGCAACGTGTTGGACACATGGCATGCGGAGGAGTACCAAGCCACCACCAGGGCGCTGAAGACACTCTTTTGGAGCTGGGACCTGCAAAGGTCAGAGCAGTGTGGGGGAGGATGGTGGCCACTGCGGCTTCCCTGCCCGGCCCCCTCTTGGCATCTGCTGTCCACACAGTCGCCTCCCGAGACCTGGGGTTCTGCGTTCAGGTTTCTGTTTCTTGTCTCCCACCACCCGTGACCATCTCCTGCCTGGATGGACTGAAAGGGACCCCCCGACTACTCCTCAGACTTCCTCAGTGGCTAGGCCACCTCCACATAGATGCCAGAGACTGGTCCCGAGGCCGGGAGGCCCTCACTCCCGCTCCAGCCTCTAGACATACTCCGGTTTAGCTTTCTTGGGTTCTCTCTACCACATAACACAACCCCCCTGTAAACAGCTGCCCCTCCTGACCCCCAAGCCTCCTGGGCCATGCTCCCTGCTCCCGCATCCTCCAGGCCACCCACACCTCTTCATCTTTCCCCCGCCTCCCCACCCACACCACTTTCATCTCTGTCAGCCGAGACTTCTCCCTCTGGGTTCCTATGGGGCCTTATCTAGACCTCTTCTGAACGTCCTGCATTCCCCAGAGGGGCCAGGAGGAGGTAAGTGTAGGGTGAAATGGGTGAGGCTCACTGTACCCCATGTGTCTGCTGCTCTGGGGCACTCCAGCAGAGGGCTGCTGCCTGACCCAGCCACTGGTGACATAGCCCCCACACCTGCACAGATGGTCGCTGATGTGCTGCAGGACCACAGGAAGTAGAAGGATCTGGAAGGTGAGCGCCGGCAGGTAGTGGTAGAGGAAGAGTGTCTTCTCCATCAGGAAGAATGGGAGGTAGTTCACGGCCCAGCCACCAGCACACAGCGCCCCCGCCAGCACCCAGCACAGCCAGGCATCTACGGGAGAGGGTCTGAGCTACAGCGGCTCTGCTGCTCCCACAGGCCTTTATGGAGACAGGGGTCTTACTATGTTGCCTAGGCTGGTTTTGAACTCCTGGCCTCCCAAAGAGCTGGGATTACCAGTGTGAGCCACTGCACCCGGCCTGGCTGCCCATTTTATCCAGCCATTTCCAGCACATACGGGCAGCATGGGACCCAAGGAGGCAATTCCTGCCCACCACGCTGCACTTCACTAGAGACGCCACTAACGCAATGTGGGAACGTGACTGCAACATTTTGTCTCTTGGGAGACAAAATAATTTAAGTTCCCTTAATACAGCAACAAAGAGGCTGTCTTAAGAGTTGGTTTCTATAAACTTGGTTTGTCACCTGAAGCAGTGAACTCTCGGCAGCAGAAGGAAGAGACATACAAATGAGCTGTGGGCTGGGCGCGGTGGCACACACCTGTCATCCTAGCACTGTGGGAGGCTGAAGTGGGAGGATCCCTTGAGCCCAGGAGTTCAAGACCAGCCTGGGCACCACAGCAAGATGCTATCTCTGTATTAAAAAGAAAAAAGCCATGTGGGAGGTGTACTAACCCTGGGGGAGGTCATGGACGTTTCTTCGCCGTCGGAGCAGGTACCACAAGAACAGCAGCATGTAGATGGCCAGGGCGAGGCTGCCCGAAACCCAGATTACTATGTTTCCAAGTAGGTGGATCTGAGCCTAAAGGCACACAGGACACACCGTTAGTCACCTGCCCTCTGCTCAGGGAGGGAAGAGGACACATGAAAGAATTGAGATGCACGTGCTACTTCAGCAGAGTTAAAAATACGCCCTGGCATAGCTGCCATCTACTAGGCCTCACTATTGCTGTGGACAGGTCTGCTGCTACTCAGACCTTTCATTAAGAGCATTGATGCAGGCCAGGCGTGGTGGTTCACGCCTGTAATCCCAGCACTTTGGGAGGCTGAGGTGGGCAGATAACCTGAGGTTACAAGTTTGAGACCAGCCTGGCCAACATGGTAAAACCCCGTCTCTACTAAAAATACAAAAATTAGCTGGGCATTGTGGTGGGCGCCTGTAATCCCAGCTACTTGGGAGGCTGAGGCAGGAGAACTGTTTGAACCTGGGAGGCAGAGGTTGCAGTGAGCTGAGATTGGGCTACTGCACTCCAGCCTGGGCAATGAAACCAGCCTCTGTCAAAAAAAAAAAAAAAAAAGCAAAAACCAAAACCTGATGCTCTCAATTTTGTAATTAGAAACTGAAAACTGGGAGCAGATGACTACGCTTTGTTACGGCCGCTGTCTACAGAGGAGAACGCAAAGTGTGCTCAGGGCTGGTGGCAGGGCGGGGGGTGGACCTCTGGGCCTGCGCCTCTGCCTTCAGTGTGTGTGCTGAGCCAACCTACCCTCTTCTGAGGGAGGAGGAAAAAGGCAGTCATTTCCAGCATCTGCCCCTTCAGCGAATATTTATGGGGCACTGATGACGTGCCTGGCCTGCCGAGGTTCTCACCCTGCCAGGTGGAGAGAGACGGTACACACATCAACAAAGCACCAGCCAGCTCCACCAGCAAGTGCCGTGCAGAAGATCAAATGTGAGTATCTTCAAAGCACTTTCGCCAGGAAAAGGGGAACAATGTGTCCCCACAAAAGCAATCAGGCTGGGTTTCCTTCAGCAACAAGCACACATGCCACGCCCTACTCCTGGCCCCATGTTGCCAGAGCGTTTAGAGCAAAGCAAGTCACAGGCCTTTGTCAGGAAAAGCTCGGGAGAAACCCAGCACTTTCTAGGGCAACATGGCTGCTCTAATGCCAGGAGAATTCTCAAGAAACAGGATGCGTCTATGACCGTCAGCTGTCAGCATCACTCGCTTACGCTGGTCCTAGGGTGCAGCCAGTAGGCGATATTGGTGTCCAGGGTGACCCACTCCAGCGGGCTGGAGCTGTACTTGTGTTCTGAGTCATCGCTTCTCAGCACCAGCATCCTCCACTGGAACAAAGCAGAGGCCTCTGAGATTGAGAGGACAGGGGACGCTTCCCGCTGCACGTGGATTTGGTCAAGGAGCACACTGCTGCCCCTCGCACGTGGACTGTCCCACCTCAAGTTCATTCGGATCATTTATCAGAGGCAGCATGATCAGAACCTGGATCCTAGCCCTGGCTGTGGCCTTGGGTCACCCCACCCCGTATGCTCTGGTCACCTCCTCTGTAGACTAAGGGATTGGGCTGAATGCTCTCTAAGGTCAGTTTCAGATTTGTGACCCTCAGTTTCTGATTCTGACTTCTCTTGAGCTCTGTTGAGTGTGGCCCATGTCACTGCCCAGGGGCCTTAAGACACCTGGTGACGTTGCAGAACCTCCTGGGCCCCTATTCCTGACCACGGGGCCACGAGGTGTGGGCCAGGGGTGTCACACAGTCCCTTACACTGGAGAGAGGAGACACTCATCCTGTGGTGAGCCTGTGGCCCAGTGTCAAGGCCTCCTATTTGAGGCCTCTGCAGCCGCCAGGCCACCCTGGGGAGGAATCAGTGCTCGCGAGCAAGGCCAGCTTGCCCTGGTCACTCATCACCTGCAGCTCTAAGAATCTGGCCATGAAGCTCAGGTTCCTGCTGGCATCCACCTGCACAGGTGAGTTCAGCTCCCATTCCCGCTCCCTCTGCTCCTGGCCTGGCAGAACACACATGGGCACAACAGACAAGAGCGGCACAAGGTCAGGAGCTTAGCGCAGAAATCGTCAGCACAGCCAAAAGCTGGCTTCCTGCCTTTCCAGCAACCCACAAAGAGCCCTCCTTGAACGGTATCATTCCATGTAGCCTCCCCCAACACCCAGGACCACCCGGTTAAATGAGACTGCCTCCACCCTGAGAAGGCCCCACTCGCATGGGGATAAACTGGTCGTCTACAGAAACACCTCGGAAGAAGCGTCTTAAGATGCTACAGCCACAGCTGAGTGCGGGCTGCAAGGAGGGAGATGACCTGCCACTGAGCATGGAGAATGTGCTTGGTTCCCTACCCACCAAAATGAGAGCCCTGTTTTGGGTGTTATCAAAATACTGTGCGTGTTCCCAGAGCAGCGGAGCCATGCCACGGACTCACTCGTGCCGTAGCGGTGCTCCTCTACGTTCCACACCGTGCTCTCGTGGTAGCCCCGGGACAGTTTCTCCCCGACGATCTCCAGCTGCCGAAACCCCCAGTCAGGGAGGTGAGCCCCGCTCAGCTGGTGACATCGCAGGAGAGAAAAGGGCATGAGGGGAAGGCTGTGGCTCCCATGCCCACTCGGGTTGGAAGGGGAACCCCTACCCAGGGCACACTGTCAGCAGATGGCCCTGTGGGAGCTTCACATTAGGATTCCATCCCAGTAAGGTACAAAACCCCCTCCCACAGTGCAAAGTAAAGGTATGATGACTTGAATCAAGCATTCCGCCTGCAGAGAGGCGGTGTAGCCTGAGGGACTCAGGGAACAGACTGGAACAGCTCAGGACAGGCCAAGCCACGGACGGCATCCCCACCTTTAAGACAGCGGAAGTGTTCACGTGCACAAAGCGGACCTCTGAGAGGATGGTCTTCCAGACCTCTGTGTCGGATCTTCTGTTCACAATTTCCTGCAAAAAGAGACCTCAAGGATTTCACTCCTTTTCAAATTCTCTTCAAGGTAAAAATAAAGACCTGTCACCAATGATACTGACTCGAGCCTGGGATAAAGGGACAAGCCCCCAAGTGACAGGAGCTACAAGAGGCTGGTGCTGGGCTTCCTTCCCAATGCCCACGGCACCTGGGCTGGACCAGAACCTGGATCCTAGCCCCAGCTGTGGCCTTGGGAGGGTTGCCCCACGCCATGTGCTCCAGTCACCTCCTCTGTAGACTAAGTGATTAGGCTGACTGCTCTCTAAGGTCACGTTCAGATTTGTGACCCTGAGATTCTGATTCTGACTTGTCTTGGGCTCTGTTGAGTATGGCCCATGTCACTGCTGGGGGGCCTTAAGACTCCCTGGCGATGTCACAGAACCTCCTGGGCCCCTATTCCGAGGGTCTGTGGGGAAGCGCACCCTCCTCCTCGCCAAGGCTGCACAAGATGCCTCCTCAGAAAATACAAAGCCTAATGTTCTTCATGCCTCTCTGCAAAGCCTATTCACTGCGAGGGCTCAGAGCAATGGCCAAAAAGCGAGCATGTCTTATATGGCAGGACTCAAGGACAGCTCAAATGAAGGCCAGACACTGTCCCCGCAAGATATAGCTTAGAGATGTGCTCATATCCAGTAATAAAAAAGATAACTAGTGTCTGAAAGGCACTTTGCCTTGTCACAGCCTAATACACCAGAGCCTCACAATGACCCTATGATGTCACATGGCTGTCATTTCCCCATTTTATTGTCAACAACCAGAGAACCCGAGAAGCTAGGCAGAAGCAGGCATGAGGAGGCCTGGCCGGGGTCCATGTTGCGGGCCAGGCATGCACACCCCATGCATGCTCCTCCTTCCTTGTTCCATGAACTTCAGTCACTTGAAATGTGGGCTCCTGGTGCCGAAGGAGCCATCAGAAAGGACAGAGAAGGGTGTCTGTGAGAAGCACTCATGTCAGGGAAGGATTATGGAGGAGGGGAGGGAGATGTGGAACATATACAGGTATGCAGGGTGCAGAGAAGGCAAGCGGGGCAGAGGGGCGCACTCTGCATGAAAATAGAACAGCCAACCAGGAGTGGCAGCTCACACTTGTTATCCCAGTGACTGGGAGGCCAAGGTGGGAGGACGGCTTGAGCCCAGGAGTTCAAGACCAACCTGGACAATACAGCAAGACCCCATCTCTATAAAAAAGTTAAAAAATAGGACTGTCTTAGAATAGAATAAAATTTTTTTAAATTAAATATTAAAAAATTTAAAAATTAACTGGGGGCCAGGTGCAGTGGCTCACACCTGTAATTCCAGCTCTTTGGGAGGCCGAGGCAGGCAATCACTTGAGGTCAGGAGTTTGAGACTAGCCTGGCCAACACAGTGAAACCCCATCTTTACTAAAAATAAAAAATTTAGCCAGGCATGGTGGTGGGCACCTGTAGTCCCAGCTACTTGGGAGGCTGAGGCAGGAGAATCACGTAAACCCAGGAGGCAGAGATTGCAGTGAGCTGAGATCACACCACTGCATTCCAGCCTGGGCAACAGAGCAAAACTCTCTCTCAAAAAAAAAAATTTAGCTGGGCTTAGTGGTGCATGCCTGTAGTCTCAGCTACTCAGGAGGCAGAGGTGGGAGGATCACCTGAGCTTGGGAGGCCAACATTGTGGTAAGCCATGATCACACCATTGCACTCTACTCTGGGCAACAGAGACCCAGTCTCAAAGGGGAGGGGAGGGGAGGGGAGGGGGCGGGAGTGGAAGGGATGGGGCAGTGGGGAAGCTTTGCTGTGAGGGCTGCCATGAGGACATGGTGCTCACTCTATCAAGACCCAGAACAGGCTGGGCCTGTGTAAGCAGGAACTGCTGAAGCCAGCCGGAAGCTAGGAGTAGGGGTGTGACCTCTAATAAGCCCAGTGCTGTTACTGTGGTCTTGGGGCGGGAACTGCATTTAGCACTCACATCCTTGGGTTCAGATGGCGACATGGTTCAGTAATGGAACACTTTTTATGGAACCTTTCCCAGGAGACCCAATTCTGTAAGGGGAGCAGGTGGCCCTGGTCACTCAAAGGAAAGGTGACCACAGACCCAGCACCTCAGTAACATCCCACGCACTCATGGCTAAGCCTGTCCCAGGGAAATCCTGAGAAACGGAATTTCTCCTGGACCATCATGGCAGGGGGGTGGCCAGAGCTCACGCCCCATGTTCAGGACCTGTTCCTGAGGCTGAACAGGTTGGGAGAACTTTCACCTAACAGAGCCACAAGAGCAGCTGGCGCCCAACATGGGGCAAACACAGAGTTTAGAATCTGAGTAAATGCAGGCCTCTGATGCAGGAAACTACCAGGTTCCCCAGTTCCACAGAGGAAGACACATCTGTTCCCTGGGAGAGCATCTGTGACTTGACGTTTGAATAAAAGTTATGTAACTTGACATCTGAATCAGAATTACTCTAAATATCCAGCCTCAACTGAGGGAACTGAATGCAAAGAAAAATAATTATTCTCAATGGCGGTTTCAAACATTCCATGTTAGGAAGCGCTCCATGTCAGAAAGTGCTCTGTGTGAGGGAGTGCTCCGTGTGAGGGAGTGCTCTGTGTGAGGAAGCAGTCCATCTTAGAGAATGCTTGAGGGAGTCCTCCGTGTCAGGGAGTGCTCCATGTTAGGGAGTGCTCTGTGTCAGGAAGCAGTCCGTGTGAGAGAATGCTTGAGGGAGTTCTCCATGTCAGGGAGTGCTCCATGTGAGGAAGTGCTCCAAGTGAGGGAGTGCTCCATGTGAGGGAGTGCTGTGTGAGGGAGTGCTCTGTCAGGAAGCAGTTCGTGTGAGGGAATGCTCAAGGGAGTCCTCTGTGTCAGGGAGTGTTCCATGTGAGGAAGTGCTCCGAGTGAGGGATGCTCCATGAGGGAGTGCTCTGTGTGAGGGAGTGCTCTGTCAGGAAGCAGTTCGTGTGAGGGAATGCTCGAGGGAGTCCTCCATGTCAGGGAGCGCGCTCCATGTGAGGAACTGCTCCGTGAGGGAGTGCTCTGTGTCAGGAAGCAGTCTGTGTGAGGGAATGCTCGAGGGAGTTCTCCATGTCAGAGAGTGCTCTGAGTGAGGGAGCACTCTGTGAGGGAGCCCTCCTTGTGACAGAGAGCTCCATGTAAGGGAGACCTCCGTATGAGGGGGCACTCCGTGTGAGGGGGTGCTCCGTGTGAGGGAGTGCTCATTACTGATGGCCACTGCTCTAGCCGCAGCCTTACTCACCAGTCTCCAGAGGTTCTGGGCGGGCATGGAGATGTTATAGTCAATGTAGCAGGAGACCTCTTGTGAATGGGGACTCATGGGGGCCGCAACATCATGTCTGAAAAACCCAGACAGAGATTTCAGAAGGAATTCCTTGAGCTCCTCTCAAAGGCAGTCACTAAATCTTTCAGGGGGGAAAAAGTTGCTTTTCAGAAACAAAGCCGGCTCAGCCATAAGTCACAGCCTGATCCCGTGGCTGCAGGTCCTGAGGCTCGGTGATGAACAGCCGCTGAACAGGCAGGAGACTCTGCGGGAATATTTCCAGGGGAAAAGGACACTCTGCTGTGGAACCTTCCACCTGTTAGACGAGCAAACCAAGTTTCAGGGGCAGGAACCGCAAGCCCAGGCCCCTGACCTGGTATGGCTGTGATGCCGGCAGGCAGCAGCAATGCTAGAGCACGCAGGGCTGAGCTGCCCGGCCCTGCACACCGCCACTTGCCCTATGGACCCAGCAGTTATGCTGGAGAAAAGGCTGTCCTCGTGCTATCAACTGCAATGTTCAGGAACACCCACTTCTTTTTTTTTTTGAGACAGAGTCTCATTCCTGTTGCCCAGGCTGAAGTGCAATGGCAAAATCTCGGCTTACTGCAACCCCCACCTTCCAGGTTCAAGTGATTCTCCCACCTCAGCCTCCCAAATAGCTGGGATTACAGGCATGTGCCATAACACCTAGCTGATTTTTGTATTTTTTAGTAGGGCCAGGGTTTCACCATGTTGGCCAGGTTGATCTTGAACTCCTGACCCCAAGTGATTTGCCCATTTTGGCCTCCCAAAGTGCTGGGATTATAGGCGTGAGCCACCGTGCCCAGCCAGGAACACCCACTTCTTAATCCACACACTCAGTAACCACGTTGTACCGCACCAAGCACCTAGCACTGTCTAGGAGCAGCCACCCAGCTGTGAACAAGACGAGGCCCTCACAGCCCTCTGGGAAACAGCCATCGTGCTGGTGGACAGAGTGTGCAGCTGTGGGAGTACCACTAGTAAAACAAATGGGGGACAGCACCCAGAAGACGCTTTTTGACGCAGTGACATCCCAGCAGACCCCTACATAGAGTGGGCCATGGAGGGGGCCAAGTCCAAGAACATTCCCACAGAGGGAGCAAGTGTGAAGGCCCCGAGAGGGCTGTGGGTGGTCATTTCAGGGCAGGGGGGAGCCAGAGTGGCAGAGGTGAAGCATGTCAGGGTCGCCAGGGGCCTCGGTGGGAGAACCCAGCGTGACGGGAGTCGCTGAGCACAGAGGAGCCATGCAAGCAGGCTGCGCATGGTCCCCAGGCCAGCCGGGCTGCTGCGAGGCGGGGAGGTCAGGCCCTAGGAGGTGGGAGTGGAGAGAGAAGGACGGACCACTGCCCAAGGCTGGTTCTGACGGCTGAGAAACAGGATCTCCCAATGGAATCCACGTGTGACAGGAGAGGAGGGGAAGGAGCCAGGTGATGCCTTAGCCACTGGGCCTTTTCCAGGGAGGACCAGAAGAGCTAGAGCCAGTGACTGCTGCTGTGGAGCTGGGAGTCATGGAGCTTGAGGTGAGCCCCAGGCAGCCAGGTGGAGGTGCAGGATGGGCAGCCCTGGGACTGGGGCTGAGCAGAGGTGGCAAGGCCAGAGGACTCTCGGAGACTGAGAGCAGTGGAGGAAGAGGCAGCGGTGGAGAGGGCAGCCAGGGAGGGAGGAGGAGGGTGTGAGCCACGGTGCCCAGTGCCTCGGGAAGGCAAGTCGGACAAGGACGAAGGAGCAACAGGGAAGGCTTCAAGGCTCCACTCATGCCCAAACTTCTAGGTTTCTTGGACTCACTCATACTTGAAACTTCACCACTTTATGGAGGAGTGCCCAAACCCCATTCTCTGCATAGAAAGCACGTCGACATTCCCAGCCCATCCTTGCCCACTCATCCATGGACCCCTAGCTCTCCCAGGATGGGTTGTACCTCCCGGAGCCTCTGCTTCCTCTTAACTCCCTCCCTTCCGTGCCAGGCCTGGGTCCCCTTCTGGCATCAAAATGTAGGTCTAAGAGCTGCTACACATGCAGGTGAGGGGGAGACGGGAGGCGGCAGCCCAAGGCAGGGCTTACGTTTTGCTCTGAACAGAGAACCACAGAGGAAACCCACGGGTGCAGGCGAGCCGATGGTGGGCACACTCACGTGTTTAGGGAGCGGGCGGTCATGCCGTGGACCAGCTGCACCATGTCCCCATGCCGCACAGATCTCGGGGGGCTGTTCACCACCAGCTGGTGTCTGGAAGACGCAGTGCTGTTGGGACCATGCAGAGCTGGTGCCCTCGAGCCTGCACCAGAGGGGCACGAGCTCTGAATTCTCATGGCCGAGGCCGCCTCCCAACCCATGAGTGCCCCACACAAGGGGAACACAGGAAACCAAAGCACACTGATCGAGCTCTTTTCTGAAACCACAGGTCATTCTCCAAATGTGATTCCGCCCGCAGTCATCACACCTGCATTGCTCTGAATTTCTCTACAAACACCATAGTGACAAATATACCAGGACCGCCAAGGAATCCTGAAGGCCATTCCACCAATCAAAGTATATGAGGGGGCCAGGCGGTGGCTCATGCCTGCAATTCCAGCACTTTGGGAAGCCGAGGAGGGCAGATCACCTGAGGTCAGGAGTTTAAAACCAGCCTGGCCAACATGGTGAAACCCATCACTACTAAAAATACAAAAATTACCCAGGCATGGTGGTGGTCCTGTAGTCCCAGCAACTCGGGAGGTTGAGGCAGAAAAACTGCTTGAACCTGGGAAGCAGAGGTTGCCGTGACCCAAGATCATGCCACTGCACTCCAGCCTGGATGACAGAGCTAGACTCTGTCTCAAAAAAAAAAAAAAGCCCACTTGGGCTGCAGGTGCTGGAGTTGGGCAGGCGACAATGGGAGGATGCCAACAGGAGACGGTGACCAGGATGGCTGGAAACCTTGTTTGGGGGCAGAATACACAGGACTGGATGTGGGAGTGAGAGCAAGGGGCGCCTCTAGCTGGGGTCTGTGCAATGATGCCACTTTTACAGGGAGTTCTTGTTTTCTTGAGGAAGGGAGGGGGCGGTGGGAGAGGGCAGGTCGGGGCATCAAGGCTCACCTGGAACCTCTTTAGAGCACCTACTGAACAGGCTGCTCACTCAGGGTCTAATGATCTACTCCTCTGACCCTGGACTTAGCACTGAGCCGGCATTCAAGGCCATGATGGTGACTGGAGTTGGTGAGGGAGGGAAAGGGGGTCCGGGACCGTGTCCCAGGGTCTCGCCAGGCCAGGCCAGGAGGTGAGCTCTGCTCTGGAGTCACAGGACTTTCATTCACCTCCTGGGATCCTTTACAATCCACCAGTTATTGACGTCTTTGAAGGGGTAACAGGTCACCTGCTGCTGGTGGGAGCTGCCTCGGCCGTCCTCATATCTGTGAAGTCAACAAAGAGATGCATCTGGCCCAGGCGCGGTGGCTCATGCCTATAATCACAACACTTTGGGAGGTTGGGGTAGGAGAACTGTTTGAGCCCAGGCGTTTGAGACCAGCCTGGGCAACATAGTGAAACCCCATCTCTATTTGTGAAAATAAGAAAAGAAAGGAAAAGAAATGTATCTGGAAGTGGGTCATCAACCAGGCCCACAGGCCTTTCTCCTAAAGTTTCTGCAAAGGGAAGCAGATTTCAACAAACACTACACAAGGGGTTTCAGGGAAAATAAAGACACCACAAGGAGCCGAAATCAGATGATTTAGGCAGGCAGCATGGAGATCAGCCATAGCCACAGAGCTGGGGTCCACCCTGCGCCCTGCCACGTGCCAAGTCCCCTCATGGTTCCCAGCAACACCTGGGAACCACGAAGCTCACTGGCAATGGGCACCTGGGCAGCTCAACTTCCTTCTGTCCTGTAAACAAACTTCCTCATAGAAAGGGAAAGTTGCTAAGGTAAGAAATCTATGAGCAAATAAAGCCTTTAATCATCTTCAGAGTAAAACAGTCACTTTCCTTACATCATGGGGTAGGTGTTCTGGTGGGAGTGAAGCCAGCATGGCACAGGTTTGCCAAAGACGCTCCTCAGAGTGACCTGGGACCCGAAGGCTACCTCCAGCGGCTGGCCCTGGGTGATCCGAGCTAGTCCTCCCTGAGACAGAAGCAGAAGGGTGGTGAGTGAGAGACAGAAAAAATAACGACCCTAAGCCAGGCTTCCCGATGGCCACTCTTCCCTCTGGGGTGATGTTCAAGGTAGTGGCCATTCTTGTAACAGGGGTAATGACCTACTATTTCATCATGTCACATTACATTATAGAAACATGATTAGCACTAAGTCTGATCAAATGCTGCCTCTGGGCCAAGCACTCAGTTCAGCCTTCCACGTGCACCCTATTCAGTTCTTACAGGCATCCTGTGAGGTAGAGCAATGATGACGTCTGTCTAAGAGATGAGAAAACCAAGACTGGGGTGAGCTAAACAACTTGCCGAAACACACAGCACTATAGCACGGCCGTGGGCAGACCTGGCTGACTTCAGGAACCACAGTCCTGACCACCTCCACTGATACCTTCAAGCACTGCTGTGAGGTTCACAGGAATGAAGGTCACAGCTGAGAGTGGCCCTTAAGGCAGGTGAAACTGCCCAGGGTTTGTAGGACTTGACTTTAAAATGCTCCCAGCTGCCAGGCTCAGTGGCTCTCGTCTGTAATCCCAGCACTTTGGGAGGCTGAGGCGGGTGGATCACTTGAGGTCAGGAGATGCAGACCAGTCTGGCCAACATGGTGAAACCCCATCTCTACTGAAAATACAAAAAATTAGCCAGGCGTGGTTGCAGGCGCTTGTAATCCCAGCTACTTGGGAGACTGAGGCGGGAGGCTTGCTTGAACCCAGGAGGTGAAGTTTGGGTGACAGAGAAAGACTCTGCTGCCATCCGCCACCCCCACCCCCGCAAAAAAAAAACAACAACTGACGTGGATTCGTCATTTCTTGATTCAAGCGCTAACGTGCATTGCATGTGTTCATAAGAAAACTCTGGGTCCACTATCATCTTCCTTCTCAAGTGGCCATGATGCCCACTGCTCACCTCTAAGCTGGCCTGGAAGGCACTGGACATGATTTGGTCGTGGGGCCCAGAGCGGAAGAGCAGAATCAAGTGGACGTAGAAAAACAGTAAGTACAGGATGGCCGGGATGACCAGCAAAGCCACTGCTCGGGCGAGCAAGTGACAGAACACACGGACCTGCCAGAGATTCACGGAAAAGTCATGTTCTACTACGTGGAAAGGCGCACCCTCCTCCAGACACTGTGAGCTTAGAAAAAGCGACAGAAACTCCAGCCTCCCACACAGAGGCACCTGCAGAAGCTGACAGGCGAGGCTGCCCAGGCCTGCCTGCTTCTGAAGCATGGGGGAGTTGAGTCTTTTCACCGAGTACCCACTGCAACATCCCCATCTGCCCCACACAGGCCGGCCTAACGCAGCACTTCACATCAGCACCTACATTGGACAAAGTCTGGTCTCCAATCAGGTGCCAGGCATGGACGGCTGCGACAACCAGCATGAGCATGTACGTGAACACACCCATGTACTTGATGCTGCAAAGACATGATTGCGATGGAGTTAACGCGAGACAGGAAACACAAGGAGGAAGAGGACACCACCCACGACCAGAGGCTCAAACTCACCCCACCGCACAGGAACAAGCGACCCCTGTCAGTGTTAGCCAGAACCACCAGCTCAAAGAAAAAGGGCTGGAATAAAAACAGAGCAGATGGAGACAGGAATCATTCAGACACTCTTTCTTTATTTTTTTAGATGGAATCTTGCTCTGTCGCCCAGGTTGGAGTGCAATGGCACGATCTCAACTCACTGCAACCTCCACCTCCCGGGTTCAAGTGATTCTCCTGCCTCAGCCTCCTGACTAGCTTGGATTACAGGCATGAGCCACCACGCCCAGCCAATTTTTTGGATTTTTAGTAGAGAAGGGGTTTCATAGTGTTAGCCAGGATGGTCTCAATTTCCTGACCTTGTGATCTGCCTGTCTCTGCCTCCCAAAGTGCTGGGATTACAGGCGTGAACCACCACGCTCAGCCCAGACACTATTACCAAAAGGCTAGAGAAGCTCCACATTCCTCAGAGAAATCTTTCTGGGTCGGCTGGCCGTGCTGAGCTGCAGGTGCAATAAGAAAGAATTCCCATCTCCCAAAGTATCCGTCCCAGCAGGATTTTTCTTTCTGCTCCAAAAATTTTGGCCAGCTAGTTTAAATTATAGAAAAATAAGGAAGTATTTATGAAGTCACAAGCCAGGGCCCAACCCCCCAAAAACTAGGGAACCAAAAGATATTTAGTGCTGGGCGCAGAGGTTCACACCTGTAATCCCAGCACTTTGGGAGGCTGAGGCGGGTGGATCACCTGTTGTCAGGAGTCTGAGACCAGCCTGGCCAATATGGTGAAACCCAGTCTCTATTAAAACACAAAAATTAGCCGGGCACGGTGGCCCATGCCTATAATCCCAGCTACTCAGGAGGCTGAGGCTGGAGAATACATTGAACCTGGGAATTGGAGGTTGCAGTGAGGCAAGGTTACACCATTGCACTCCAGCCTGGGTGACAGACTCCGTCTCAAAAAAAAAAAAAAAAAAAAAAAATTAAGCAAGCAACTCCTCAAACTGAAAAGGTACCAGACCACCTCAGGTCAACAAACCACCCAGACTCTCTGTTCTCATTAACTTGGAAGACAGATACCCCATTTTCATACCTGTGCTTTTGGCAGTTGAAGAACTTCAGGTAGGACAACACAGCCAACAGATTAAAAAATATTAACACTGATTCTAAAAGCATTAGCCTTGACTGAGTGATGAGAGCATTCTCTGTTACAAAGAGGAAATACGTGTCAATTTTAGGCTGCAAGGACAAATGTATAAAGATGAAAAACATTTATGAGAAAAGGCAGACTTCAGAAGTAATAAGACTGTGTAGGGCTGCTGTGAATGTGAAAACAGATCCTCACACAGTCATCACCTAATACACAACATCTCTTTTTCTCCTGTGTGTGTGTTTTTCTTTTTTTTTTTTTTTTTTTTTTTTGACTGAGGGTCTTGCTTTGTTTCCCAGGCTGGAGTGCAGTGGCATGATCATGGCTGATTGCAGCCTTGACCATCTGGGCTCAAGGGATCCTCCAGCCTCAGGCTCCTGAGTAGCTGGGACTACAGGCTCATGCCACCACACCTGGCTAATTTTTTAAATTTTTACTGTTTTATTTTTTGAGATGGAGTCTCGCTCTGTTGTCCATGCTGGAGTGCAGTGGTGCAATCTCAGCTCACTGCAACCTCCACCTCCAGGGTTCAAGTGATTCTTCTGCTTCAGCCTCCCGACCAGCTGGGATTACAGGCATCTGCCACCAGGCCCAGCTAATTTTCTGTATTTTTAGTAGAGCCAGGGTTTCACCATGTTGGCCAGGCTCGTCTCGAACTCCTGACCTTGTGATGTGCCCACCTGGGCCTCCCAAAGTGCTGGGATTACATGCATGAGCCTAGCCCTTTTTTTATTTTTCGTAGAGATGCAGTCTCACTATCTTGCCCTAGGCTGGTCTCAAACTCAAGCGACCCACCTGCCTCAGTCTCCCAAAGTGCTGGGATTATAAGCGTGAGTCACCTCGCTCAGCCTAATCTAATTTTTCATCTGATTTAATTTCATCTGTTCATAAACATGAGCTGGAAGACCCTCTCTGAAGAGGATCCACTGACTCATGAGTCCACCTCTACTGGCCAAGGCCTGGGAGGTGGTAGAACAAGGGGAAGTTGTCATTTGGTCACAGGATTGGATGGAGATGGAGGTGCCCACGTGTGCATGGACTTTGCAGCATCATCTGGGCAGTTTTCTACTGCCATACTCCCACTGCTGATAACAGTCTGCTCCCACAGTTCCGCAATCCCACAGCCACAGGGTCAGCCTTGCAGTGTCAAATCTGGATGAACCAGATGCACTTTCCAGGGCAGCTCACCACTAAGCCCACGTGATCTTCTGGGCCAAAGGCTCGGTTCTTCCCTGCATGACAGCAAGAGCAGGTGGGGGCCCAGGTCTTACCGATAAGCATCAACAGAGCAGCTCCCACGGCAGCACAATGAGAAAAGTGGAGCTCCAACACTATCTGGTAGGCCATGGGGACTGACAAGGCCCCGGCGAGTGCCGGCAGCAGGCGCAGAGACCACACAGGCACGTTGCTACTGTATTCTGGAAAAGCAACCACACTGTACAGCTGACTGCGCCCGGCACACACCATCTTCATGTGCTGCAGGTGTGTTTGTTTTTTATTTTTTCGAGACGGAGTCTCACACTGTTGCCCGGGCTGGTGTGCAGTGGCATGATCTCAGCTGGCTGCAACCTCTGCCTCCCAGGTTCAAGTGATTCTCCTGCCTCAGCCTCCCGAGTAGCTAGGATTATAGGCACCCCTCACCACCCCTGGCTAATTTTTTGTATTTTTTTTTAGTAGAGATGGGGTTTCACTACATTGGCCAGGCTGGTCTCGAACTCCTGATCTTGTGATCTGCCAGCCTCAGCCTCCCAAAGTGCAGGGATTACAAGTGTGAGCCACCGTGCCTGGCCTGCAGGTGTGTTTTCACATAACGCCATCATGTTCACAGACTCTAAAATGCATGTTTACAAAACTGGAAACCACATCAGCAGCAGAGTGGGTAAACTATGGGTGAGGCTTTGAAATTAGCTTTGCACAGGCAGGGAACCTGATCTCAGGAGGTACAGGAAGAGTGACTAAGGATTCAAAAATTACCATTTTCCTTGTACATTTACCCTACCTATTTTCAAAAACATTGTGGCAAGGTGCAAAGTTTACATGTACAAAGATAATTGCAATGAGATGCTACGTAATACATGTACCAAAAACAAGGGATGAAATAAGGGCTGTGAATAAACACTAAGGTTTTTACCAGACTTTTCAAGTCTTTCACTTGCAGTCAACCCATTTATAATTTCCTGGACTCAGATTAATAAGGCACAGTTTCTGCAGGACTAGGTATAAAAGGAAAAAAAAAGCCACAGTTGTTAATCCCTGTGAAAGCCACAATGTCTCCATTAGAACTTGTACACATTCATAAGGGAAATGAAAATTATCTTTTACCTGCTCCAATTCTGTTCCACGAAAAATTGCCATCGAATCCTCCTAAATAACCTGAAACAGAAGATTAATCAGTAACCATCCTATTCAGCAAACGTTTCTAGAGTACTGTGGCAAGCAATAAACAAGATACATCCATAATAAGACCTGGTTTCTGCCCTTAAGAAATTCACTGATAAGTTTAAATGTGTTTCAGGTCCTGACGGGCAGGGGCTGCTCTCCTAACTGATGACTCCTACCTCCCAAGGCCAGCACCATGTGGCCAAATGGTGGTCCACTGTCGTCCAAGAAGAAGATTCGTTTCATGTAAAAAGAGATGTACTGCCCATAATATACTTCGTCAAAACTGGAAAAAAAAAAAAACTCACACACTGTATTCAATTAGCATCTTAACTGTAAATAAAAAGTGTGAGGATAAATGTCTATGTGTTTCCAAATGACCTTGGGCGGGTGATCAGCAAAGGGTGGATCGTTTGCCCCAGTTGTTTCCCATCCCCAAACATTAAGACACACACAGCATCATCCACCTACAAAGACATGGGAATTCACCAAGCACAGCTGGCACTCAGCACGTCAGCCCCATACAGATTCCGTCTCTTCCTCGAATTTGATTTAGGTGCATACTACGAGCCAACCTGCTGAAAGACCTCCTAGGACACGAGGCTAATCCCTCCTATCCACCCACCTCCATGCCCTGCCAGAAGCACTTCTGTGGCTAGGGATCAGACCTGATGACCCAATGAAATGGTTGCAAGTATGAAAGGAAAATGTGGGAATCAACTGCAATAACATGTTTTCAATTAGGGAAATGTGAAGATAACCGAGCAATTTCTCAAGCATGACAATGCAACCGTGGTTATATGATTTTTGTTTTTAAGAATCCTCCGCCGCCGGGTGAGGTGGCTCACGCCTGTAATACCAACACACTGGGAGGCTGAGGCAGGTGGATCACCTGAGGTTAGGAGTTTGAGACCAGCTTGGCCAACATGGTGATACCCTATCCCTACTAAAGATAGCAAAATTAGCCAGGCGTGGTGGCAGGCACCTGTAATCCCAGTTACTCAGAAGGCTGAGGCAGGAGAATTGCTTGAAGCCAGGAGGTGGAGGTTACAGTGAGCTGAGATCTCACAATTGTACTACAGCCTGAGTGGCAGAGCGAGACTGTCTCAAAAAAAAAAAAAAAAGAATCCTCATCTTTTGCAGATACACTGAATTATCTATGAATACAACATGTCTAGGATTTGCTTCAGAGTTCCACTGCAGGGAGGGGGCTGGCTGTGAACTGATACAGGTGAAACTGGGTAACGAATAAACTGGTGTGTGGTGGGGGCAGTCATTCATTATACTTGTCTCCCTGCTTTTGCATATGTTTGACATTTTCTTTTCTTTTTTTTTTAAGACAGGGTTTCACCATGTTGGCCAGGCTGGTCTTGAACTCCTGACCTCAAGTGATCTGCCCACCTCGGCCTCCCAAAGTGCTGAGATTACAGGCATGAGCCACCACGCCCGGCCGACATTTTCCATAATAAAAAGTTAAACAAAAAAGAACATGCATTAATCAGTTAATAAACAGCCCTTCAATACTAACAGCAATCACTTCCCACTATGACAAAAACATATTCTGAGTGCTGTCAACAGTGAAGACTCTTCCAAATCCATCAGTCCTCTGCTATCCAGACTTTAAAACTGTTACCTAAGGCTGGCAACCAGATTTTCCTCTACCATACCCATCTAATGGGCCAGATTTCACCTGCCACAGACCCAGAAGGCAAGACTTAAAAGGTGTACTCTGCTGGGGCTGTCCGGGGGACAGATTGGTCTCTCCTCTCACTTCCAAAAACATCTATCACCAAGAAGCCAGGATTTCATGTTCCTATTTATGCTATTCAGTAAGGCCCCTCCTGTCACAAAGTACAGTTCTCGATTCACACTGGGAATGCAGTCATTTTGCTTACACCACGGCCCGAGGGTAGGTGAGTTGCCACAGCCGGCTCAGTAACCCCATCCCAGTCAGGGCCACAAGGTGCAGGTTGATGTCAGCGGTCACCACTACAGGGCGCTTCAAAAATCCCCACATCTTGTAGAAAAGCAGGCTCAGGCAGATGCCCTAGAAAAGAAGGGAGGTGCTGTGGTCAATAAGGGCTCACAGGAAGCTCCAGAAGGAATCCGAAGCCCCCCAGCTCACAGATGCACCGAGGGAACCACAGCACAGCCGGGCTGCTGAAAAGGCAGCTGTTCATGGAGGCTCAGTTCAGGTAGACGTGTGGGGTGAGGGGCACTAGCAGTGAACTCGGGTGGGACTTCAGGGATCTCAGGACTAGACAGTCACTCCCTTCAACAACTCATTCCATAAAACCTGCTGAAAACGTCTTGGGAGCAAGAATGCTGCTAAGGAATGCCAGGCCTTCTCCCCTCCCTCCCTGATGACCAGGAGCCCACACGGTGGCCACGGCTCCCCGACCCTGGGAAGTTCCTGGGTGCCATCTCAGCTGCTTATGCCCAGGGACCTCAACCCACCTGAGCCTCAGGGCCTCCTCATCTCTCCTTAAGGATGCATCTGCCCCCAGCGCCTCCTTGCCTTCTCTCCCAGCGGCATATCATCCCGAGGGTGCTCCCTTTCTCACCTGGAGGGTACATTTGCACTCTGAGAGCCCCCCTTTCTTGCCTGGAGGATGCATTTGCACTCTGAGCCCCCCTTTCTCACTGGAGGGTGTATTTGCACTCTGAGTCCTCCTTTCTCGCTTGGAGGGTGTATTTGCATCCTGAGCCCCCAAATTATCCTCCAGGCTTCATCTTCCCTTGAGCTCTGCTTCTCTTGAAGCTGCATCAGCCTTGGGGTCCTTGTCTCACAACACAGCTGTATCTGGCCGCTGGCACCCCGCTGACATTCCCAGGCCCCATCTACCCTGGATGAGCTCCGGCTCTTCCCTCTCTGAGCTGCATCTGCCCTGAGCACCTTCCTCCCAAGAGGACCATCCGTCCTGGAAGTGCCTCCTCTCCCCTTGCAGACCGCATCTCCCTGGCCGGCCCTTCTTCCCCACAGGTCACACCTGTCCCGGCCACCAACTCCGGAGGCTGCGTCGGCCCTAGCTTGGTCCTCTCCCTGAGGCTGCACCCGGGGCAAGCCCCTCCTCCCTAGTGCTGCAGGTGCCGCGCAGTTCTTACTTCGGGGCTCGGTTGGCCCCTGACGCCTCACCTGCTAGGGCCCGAACCCCGCCCCCGGCTCCGGCAAGACCGGGACGCCCCTGGCCTCAGCCAGTCCGCAGGCCGCTCACCCGCGTCCCGCACTGATGGAGTCCCCCGAGTCCGGGCTGGGCCCTCATCCCCGGTGTCCCTAAACGTACCCGCGTTTCTCCGAGTCCAGGCAGAGCCGCGCACGGCTCCTGTAGACGCCTCGGAACCGCCTGACTGGGCCGACGGTTGGGAGCGAGGCTCTTCGACACGCCTTACCGCCCACCGTCCTCTCGACATTCGATTCACCGTGCCTGCGGGACCCGACGGGCAGCAGCGCGCGTGCGCACTGGGCGGTGGCGCGCGTGCGCAGCAGGCGAGGGCGCCGGGCCCGGGGGAGAAGTGTCAAACGCGGGGGCACCTCCCCTCCCTCAGGTGCTATTGCTTGGTGTGCCAGGTTTTCTGTGTACTCTAAGCATACGTGCAGCTTTTTAAAAACGCAGTGGGCTCCCACCCATCTTCTCCTTGCTTTTTCACTCCATCTGGCGTGGAGATCTTAATTCTGCGTCTACACAGCGGCTCTCTGCCGGGCGCGCCAGTTTGCTCCTAGATTTCTTTTTAATTAATCAATTAATTAATTTGTTTTTGAGACGGAGTTTCGCTCTTGTTGCCCAGGCTATAGGGTAATGGCGCGATCTCGGCTTACCGCAACCTTCGCCTTGCGGGTTCAAGCGATTCTGCTTCAGCCTCCCGAGTAGCTGGGATTGCAGGCGCCCGCCACCACCACAGCTAAGTTTGTGTTTTTAGTAGAGACCGGTTTCACCATGTTGGTCAGTCTAGTCTCGAACTCCGACATCAAATGACCCGCCGGTCTCGGCCTCCCAAAGTGCTGTGATTACAGGCGTGAGCCATGGCCCCTGGCTTTAATTTTTTAAGAGACAGGGTCTCGCTCTTTCGTCCAGGCTGAAGTGGTGTCAGGACCACAGCTTGCTGCAGTCTTGACCTCCCTGCCTCACGCGATGCTCCCGCCTCGGCCTCCCGAGCAGCTGGGACCACAGTCCCACGCCCCCACGCTCCTAGTTTTCTTGCCAAAAAACATCGCTGCCGCGAACCTGCTTGCGCATACATCTAGCAGAGGAGGGGCTGAGAGTAAGTGCATTTAAAAGGAACCTAGGGCCAGGCGCGGTGGCTGACACCTGTAACCCCAGCACTTTGGGTGGCCGAAGCAGGAGGATCGAGTGAGCCTGCTTGAGTTCCAGAAGTGCCTGGGCAACATAGCAAGAACCGGTCTGTACGAAAAAATACAAAAATTCGCTGGGCCTGTTGGTGTCTGCCTGTGGCCTCAGCTACAAGGGAGGCTGAGGTAGGAAGATCGCTTGGGGCAGGGAGGTTGAGGCTGCAGTGAGCTGTGGTCACACCACTGCACTCCAGCCTGGACTACAGAGTGAGACCCTGTCTCAAAACAAAAAACCCGGACATGGTGGGGGCTGCAAGACTACCAGAGGCTCCAGTGGGGGCATCTTTCTTAAACTCCCTGGCAGAAGACTGGAGGCTTCTTCCTCCCTTCCCAGGGCTCCTCCTCTTTATCCATCAGCCTCTTGAGCCTCCTCTGCTCTGAGTCAAGAGCCTTCCCAAATACCTGCTTTGGGGCTGACATGGTACTTTTGATTGACTGCACCCCTTCCCATATTTTGCCTGGAACAGTGGGCACCAAGCAGTGTAACTGACAGCCATGCAACCAGGCTAATGGATCACTCTTCTTGGCCTCACCCCTTCTTCACCTCCTGGTCTATTTGTATGTTAATCTATAGAGAGAGACCAAAAGGACATACTGTGGGTTTAACAACCTTTATTGTTCTTGGCTGTCTGCAACATTTTTTTTCCACGTCGGTCAACATAGCATTAGGTGACACCAGTTGCGAACCTAGTGGTTACTTCTTTATGGCTTACCTATGAGGGGTTATGTGACTCACCCAAGATCCCACAGAGAGGGAAGGAGCTGGGGCTCACCTGGGTTTGTGGCCAGAGCCTGCAGGCAACTGTGTTTAGAGTGGGCAGGGAGGGTTCCCTGGCCCCGAGAGGGAGTGGGGCTGGGCCACTGAGCTTTGGTGCATGCCATGCCATGCTAAGTGGTGGTGCCTCAGGACTTAGAGCTCCATCTTGCAGGCCCCCAACCTCAGGACTAGCCTCCTTTGGGGCTGGCTGTGAGCCACCTCTTCCTAGGGAGCAGTGAATCAGGACACTGAGTGTGGTTGGTTGAAGCTGAGATGCCTGTGCCCAGGTCCCCAACTCTCCTCCATAGTCAAAAGGCTTAGAAGGAAGTTGAGGTTGGGGTTACTCATGGAAACAGCATTTTACTTCTTGGGAAGTAATTAATTTTTCTTAGCTGGTTCTAGGCACTAAGCCAAAAGCTACTAGTGACCTCTTTGAATCCACACTATCCCATGAGGTTGATACCATTACCATCTACACTTTATGGTCAAGGAGACCATGACCCAGGTGTTGAAATGTCTTTCCCCAGGACACACAGTGAGGCGACGGCAAAACTGAGAACTGCTGCCTCAACCCATTCTGAACTCCTACCCTTTGCTACCCCAGGCCTGGCCTGCTCCTTCCCTACCCCACAGCACAGCATCATCCTCTGCTTCCTGCAAAAGCACTACTAGAAGTGGCAACACAACATGCCACAATGAAATGCTTACCTCCTGTGACCAACCCATTTATCACGGCAAGTGGTGGGGTTGCAGGCTGGCACTGTGCACAGCCAGATACCATCTGTGGGAAGAGAGTGGAGAGTGCTTGATGCTGCTGCATTTTGAAGATGCTCCTTAACCATGGGTTCCAATCCCTTCTCTACCCATACAGCTTCTGTTAAGGTGTGTCGGCCGCACCACTCCTGATTTCTGTGTGAACTCTGTAAAATTAGAACTTTTGATCTGTAGGTCTCTCCAGTCAAATGACCGAGAAATGAGGGACATACAACCTGAGAAAGCATGTTCAGCTTTATTTTTTTTTAACTTTTTTTTATTTAAATAAGGAGAATTCTTTCATATGGAAAGAGCTAATACAGTCACATATTTGAAAGGAGAAACAATAGGTACTGAACCGGAGGGAAAGGGCGAGGGTGAGTGTGCCAGCACCGGCCTGCTGAATCCACAATTCCATTTCCCATCCAAGGTAAGTTTCCCAAAATAATGTATAAACAAGCTGCACATTACACCTCTAGCCATCGTCTGCCCTTTCAAATATCTGGTCTACATGAAAAGACAAAGAGGAAAGGCCAAAACATAAAAGGAAACAAAAACAAAACGCAACCCTCTCAAGAACCAAACAAAAAACCCCCAAATCCTTTTTTACTACACAAGGCATGAGGTCAAAAGCTTGAGTACAGCGTCCCCTTTAGACCATGGGAGAAAGGCGTCCACACAGAACCTTAGCAGGAATTTCCACTCCGAGGCTTCAGAACATGCTGAAGATGGGGCTCTGGGGGTGCCACTACCATCCCGGAGGCCACCAACTGGGGTGGAGAACTGGTGAACAGCAGGTCTCATGTGCCTGAAGATCACCAGCCCAACAGGCACTGGTGGCCCTGGTGGAGCACGGCTGGGCCAGTGTCCATGCCCAACAGTGAGCCACTCCTGTCCTGGATGACTTCCTGTGTAGGTCCATCACATTTCAGAGAGTTGGCTTTCTGGAAGCCTACATTCCCGTTCATCACAGAACACGACAGAGCACACATACCCTGGTATCCTTGGTCTTCAAAGGCCATTTCCAACAGACCCTCTAACCCAGGCCTGCTCTGCAGGAAGTGAAAAGGGACAAATGAAGATCTGAGGGGCAGCCTGCAGCTACTTGGCAGAGGGGAACCAATGGCAGGGAGGAGCTCCACCAGAGCTGCCACACTGCCGCAGCAGGCCAGGCCACAGCATGGCCCTGCACCTGTGTGCGCCCAGCTTCCAGAAAGCGTCACTGACTGTCCTGAAGGCAGATCCAGAAGACAGGAGGGCAACAGCACATCTGGAGAGCACTGATGTCAACATTTAAAAAGGTACCCCAGGGTCCCTAGAAGTGGCTATAAGGACCATAGCTTTGGAACTGAACCAATTTTCTTGAATGTGAAATAATAAAGTTATCCTTTGTTTTTCCCCTTAAGGAACCTAGAGCCAGAGTGTCTATGAATTCCAAGTTTGAAAACAATACAAATGTTTAAAGAAAAAAGAGAGAAAGGCGGGGGCAGGAGGGGGGAGCCAACAGTTAAGAAAACCAAACTAAGTGCAGCTGGCAGAGAAGTGCCCAGTGGGTGGATGAGCATTTCAGACGCACATCCACACTCTGGACTTCATCCCACTGTAGTGGACGGTGGACAGGTATCACTGCAAGGCCACTGGTTGCTGAGCAGTGGGCCACACCCCTGATGGCCAAGGCAGAGCTGCCAGCATAGGGAGGAGGGCAACTTTAGCAGGCAAAGGTGAGGGGGTTCTGACCCTCCACTCCCCACCTCAGCAGCAGCAAAGGGAAGTGGTCTCCGCCTGTTCCCACCAAGGCCCCACAGTATCCTGACAGACGCCTCTGCATCTATCTGCGCTCTGAGGATGGGGGTTTGAAAACGAAATGAACCTATGTCCTATTACCTTGAGCTTGGCTCTAAAACCACTTGAAAGGAAGAGATATATTGCACCTTAAAACGTCTCTGCACTAAGAACTGCATTTAATCAGACCAAGGAAGGGGTTGGGGCACTGGGAAGCCTGAGGCCTGCCCTCAGCCCACAGAGTCTCATTTAAAATCTGCATCTCAGCAGAGACTACAGCTCACGTCACACAGAGGTGGTGACTGCACCGCACTTCACATGCAATTTCCTGGCCTTTCCTGCACAGAATTCAGACATGATATATAAATAGACCAGTGAAACATTTACTTCTTTCACCTAGACCTACAACATCAATACATATAAATAAATTCTAGGTTTTTTTTTTGTTTTGTTTTTATTTGGGGTGAGGGAGGAGAAAGGAAGGAAATACTAGGTAAGAGAAACGGGCTGGAGAACAGGTGACCTTTTTGTTTTTATTTTTTCTCAAATAGCAACTACTGTGGGTCTGATGCCAGGTTCACCTGAAGGATACATCTTGAGTTTTTAACAGCATCCAGGAGGCTTTCTCTTTCGACAAATCACACACCACCGTGTCAGGTGGAAGGGGTCTGGCCATGCGGCTCAAGTGTCCAGGTGGAGATGAATGTGTGGCTCCTGCAGGCCTGGACTCACCCAGGAACGGCTTGGCAAGGGGGACAGGTGGGGACAGAGAGGGCTCACTCCAGGCCCAGAGCAGCTGCTTGCGGTGGGAGAAGGAAAAGCATACAAGAACCTCAGGTAGGAAATGCCTGGAACTGCCGGGTGGGGCCACCCCTCGGGAAGGGACTCAAGAGTAAAGACTCGGGATGAAGAGGGAAAGACAACATGAGGGCAGGCAGGGAGCTGCTGAAAGATACAGGTGAACAGTAAAGCGTCTTTCAGTGAAACTGTCTCTTCCCAGGCAGCTCCGGGTCGGTGCTGTTCATAGGAGGCCATTCTCCCACTTCCTTAGACTTGTGAGGGCAGTAAGAAGTAACTTCAGTTTCTAAGATGCTCCTTCCCATGTTCCACACTAGACACAGCTTAGAGCCCAAGCCCAAATGGCTATCCTGTGCCCATTTGAGACACTGGGGGCAGCCTCTGGGCGGGTGTGTTCCCAGGCCCCTCCACACTGTGTTTTAAGCCGGCCTCCTCTGGAGAAGGTGGACACTCAGTGGTCCCTAAGAACAGCTGAGAAACTTGAACTGTCCCCCTCCCTTTCCTTGGAATGACAGAATCTGGGGTGATTTCCTTCATATGTAAAAACAAGCCCAGCACACCATGGCTCACACAAGCCTCTGGCTGGAGGCGGCCCTATAGCCTGGAGGTGCTGTCCTCCAGGAGACTGTGCAGGCCCTTTGGACCTTGGTCAGCCCTGCACTCAGCCTCACCTGGCCCCACCCAGCTGTCTGAAGACTTGAGACTGATATCTGCTGCTTAGCTCAGGCCCTCCTCTCCTGTCAGCCTGGGTCTGCTGCTGGAAGTGAAACAAAGGAGGAGAAGGACCAAACTCCCATTGGCCTCGCTTGGGGACCACACGCATGTCTACTTCCTCCATCACCAAGTGGTGTTCATGATAAGCTGTGTGGGAAGTGGAGACGGGTCCAGAGGAAGCAGCAGACTCAGGAAAAGGAAGGAACATGACAGGTTACAGAAGGCTTCAAGGAAAGAAGTACGTCAAAAACACAGCGCCCCTGAGGGGCAGGGTGTGGAGCCTCAGAAGCAGAGCCCACGGGGCCTGGGATGGACCTGTGGTGCATCAGCTTGCCCCATCTGGGCCAACCTGGGAGCCACCAGCAGCCAGCTCCATGATTTGTCCCTGGTGCCCAGCACATCCATTGGCTTTAGAAGAGCCCAGAACAGGGATACTATGTGATTCTCATGCCAAAACCGTCATCAACTTCATGGGCTGCCTGTAAACACCCTGGGCTCATCAGACCAGGAGCTGGAACCCAAGTGCAACCCCCAACCCACCTACTGCTCTGCGCACCCCATCGCTTCCCAGGCGGGGAGCCAGGCACCAGAGTACTTGCAATGGGTGCCCTCAAGAACCTTCATTTCTTTTTGCAAATAACTTCAAAGGTGAACCAGCTGGGGGATCAGGAGGGGATGCATTCTTAAGAGTCATCTCTTAAGGTATCGCAGTGACGTATCAAATTAAACAGGACAGAGGCAAAAGGAAACCACTGGAGACGGAAGGGAGGGGAGGGGCTGGTGAGGAACGTAGAAAAGTTCAGCTATACAGGCGGAGCTTGCATTTTCTTTTTCTTTTCCTTTCCCCTTTGTAAAAACCTTGGCTACTTTTTAAAACAAAAAGTCTCAAAGTAAAATGACCCTGCTGCCAAACCACCGTGCCTAGGGATGGGCTGCTGGGCCGGAAGCACTGCTGAGAAGGCGCCCTGGCTGCGCGGCAGGACAGGGAGGAGCAGGGAGGGCGGATCTGCACTGCATGGGAG
>PVKP010017974.1:0-45071 GCA_004027715.1 Plecturocebus donacophilus
AATCAAATATATGTTTTGTAACTACTAAGTTACTAGCAACAACTGCATTATATACTTGGAGTTGAGGGAGTAGAGAAAGATAAAACATTATGTAGTGCAAATTAGAGCTATTTTATTGTTCAGAGATGATGCACTAGTAAAAACTAGAATATTCTTGAAGTGGGACTCGAACTGGGATTTGAACATAGATTTGGCTTTTGAGAAAAGAGGTATAGCATTCTAAAAGTGGAAGACAGCAAAACAAACAAACAAAAAAGAGAGTAGAATAAATACTTCCGTGGAGTCTACAATGAGGAGGCGGCATTTGTCTGTTTACAAGATGAACCACACTGCAGAACTTTAGGAGCTAGAATCAATGGGCTCCAGTCTAGGTCTTCTCTAGGACATGGAATCAAGGTTATCTGAGAAGTGAACACATTGGGCAATGTGTGAAAACAGGATGTTTGACTGTTGGGAGAAAGGAAAGTGGGTAATTCTAATCAAGGGGCCAAAACAAGTCCACGTCAAGTTGGAAAAAGGCCACCTATCAGTGGCACTTGAAACAGCAGTCAATAAACAGACATTCAGGAGGGCAGGAGGTTAGTGAAGATGAGTAGGTGGAGGTATAGTATCAGTGCCTGGGTACTCAGTAAATTAAGTCAGTATGAGATACTAGTAAAAAGAAAAAAAATGAAAGTTATTCAGTTATGAGCTTGGAATATAAACAGGCAGCAAGACCAGAGCAACATAGGGCCAGTGAGATCATCAATGGGGCAAGACCAGAGCAACACAGGGCCAGTGAGATCATCCACCGGGGAATATTCATATTTCCATTTTCAGGGTAGTGTTGCTCAGAGCCTAGAGCCAGGGCTGAGCATGTGAATGGGGATACTGAGGCTTCAAAGGTAGTGAACATATATGGATTAGGAGCCAAACATGCCATTCCTCATGATTTAACTTGAGAGTTATGTTAGAGTATGGCGGTAAAATGAGTACGAAAACTGGAAGAAGGTGTTCAGGTTTCATGTGGTTGGTATTCAGTAGGTCCTCGAGCAGAGGAGCAACCACATTAGGTCAGTTCTTAATGCAAACTGTTCTGCCTATAAAATGCAAAATAGCTTGAAAAAGAGAGAAAGTGGATATACATGAAGTAGATGAGAGTATTTTGTATTAGTGTGAAGATATGGAGCACTTCATTTGCCAGGCAGCTTCAGAGAAGGCATAAGGATGGGACTTCCAATGCAGTGAGTTGAAGAATGAATATGAAATCTGTAAATGAAATGAGCAAGGGTAGACTGTCGTTTTCAAGAGAGTGTCTGGGCACAAGGAAAAATAAATAGGAAAGTAGTCAGAAACTCAGGGTACCTTTTTTGTTGTTGTTTTTTTGAGGGAAGATACTGTTTTCATACAAACTCTTAGGAGGAAAACACTTTTTTTGCTTTTAGGACCAAGGAGAATGGTACTTCTGAGCAATTCTACCTTTTTATATTAGAAACACTTGATTTTGAAATTAATTAGGTTTTTCCATTTTGCCTTGACGGTTAAAAAATTTAAAATTAACTTTGCTACATTCAGCTGAAGGAAATTTATTCATGGGTTGAATTTTAAACCTCATTCCTGATTTCATTTTAGGCCTTTGTCTTATTTTTCTCCCATTTGCCATTTGCTCCTATTTTGAGCCAGCCCGCCCGCCCTTCCTTCTTTTCCTTTTTTTTAGTGTAACCTTAGAGAATTCACTTATATTGCCATCTAGAATGAGATGGGGATATAAATAAATTTGTTGTACCCCTACAACAAATACATGATAAGATCTTAAATAGTGTTTATTAAATAAATTGAACCAAGAATATAAAGAGAAAGAAGATTCTTATGCTTTGTAGAATGACATGACAGGGTTTATTAATAGACTGCATAAAGGTGATGAGGACAGGGGTTAGCGAAAGGTATTGGTTCTGATCTGGAATTCTTATGGGGCTATCTGGAACAAAAGTGAGTATTAAAGGTAATGCAGATTTAATGGAAAAATAGCTTAGATTTGAAAAATGTCTTTACTTGGCTATCATCTGTAAAAAGCTTGAACTTTTCAAATCGATCAGAAGTTGCTCTTGTATTGATTCGGGTCAACGATGAACCATGTCTGTGGCTTTACCTTGGGGGCTGCTATAGATAGAACTGTGCTCACATTGATGCTGGACACAGGAACTGTTTTCTCTAAAATTACAAGTAAATTTTAAAAATTCTGGTTCTGTATTATCAGCATGATCACTTCTTTCAATCCTAATCCTCTCCAGGGCGCGTATGTCACTAACATTGTGGTCGGTGTGTGGGAGGGCAGGGGCATCTTGAGAGTGAAATGAGAGTATCAAGAATGAACACTGTTCTTATTAATGTGAAGTATAAACTGAAAGAGTTAGCAGAAAAAAATTCAAACCTTATTTAGTTTCAAACAATGAGGAGAGAGAGCATCCTTCAAATAAATTCACATGAAAGTGATAGGACCTTAATGCAGTGTAGTCCAAACAAATATCATGTGATTAAATAGGAGAGAGATACAGGCACAAACAACATTTGTTGGCAGTGAGGTGAGGTCAAAGGAGATAATAGTTTCACTGCATTCTGCTAGAGTCCTCTGTTCTCAATCTTTGTAACATCTTGAAGGGGATTTTGACTGACTGAGTCGTATTCCGGAGACAATGACTTTAACAGAGCAGCCTCTGGGACCAGTCAGGCGAGAAGTGGCCACGGAATATGTGATGGTGGATTCTGGAAAAGAGTTCTGTTAAATATCACACAATATAAAAAGGGTGTCATGTGAAAAATGCTTTGGTTTATTCTGCAAATTTCTAGGAAATGTACTCCAACTGTTATGCACTGAATCAAGACATTGATTAAGCATCCATTGCTAGTCAGTATGTTAGGTTGGTGGAGAAAGGGAAGAACAAGACAGGTGCATTTGCTGAGTTGAAGGAGTGAGATAAGACTTAAAAAGACTGGCAGATGCTGAGAGTGGAGTTATGGGGGATACTGTGGATGCATACTGCAGTGCAACCAAATGGTAGAAGTTATAGAGGGTCAGATTTTAAAATAATTATTATTTTACATAAATGTATACCCAGTACATAAATGAAGTGAAAATGGAGTGAGCCTCCCAACTGCTAGTCCTCATGTCCCATTAAGGAGTATTTTGTTACTGGATATTTTCTACGAGGTGTCAGATGGCTTTTTGTGTAGAATCTCATAGAGATTATATTTTCTTCAGGTGAAAGATTGAATGAGAGACTCTCTTTAGATATTTTCCAACTCCAGGAATTTATTTACAATCATAAAATGTTCAATTATAAATGTTTAATCTACTGGAGTTATTTAAAGTTTCTTAACAAATGAAATAATTAAGCAACCACTAGCCGTAGTTACTTCCTTTTATTCAGTGACTAATCTTATTTATAAAAAGTTGTTTTTCCTGTGGGTGGAAGTAAAAATAAGAGTGCTTAAGAAGGAAAGAGGGGTGATTAATACCCTTAAAAAGCTTATTACCATCTTTGGGTTATAAATAAACTTGAGGGAAAAAAATGCGTCATGTCTCTTTTTTTTCCCAGAAGTTTACTAAGGATGGGTTCCCCTTCTTGCCCCTTGAATAATCACCGAAGAAAGGAAAAGAGTCATACTATTTATTGTTATGCCATTTATTGACAAAATTAATGATTGTCGTTTTGGGGTGCTAATTTGTGATCTTATCTCTCAAAGCTGCCCTGATGGTTAGTTATCTCTTCATCTGGATCATCCTGTGATGCTTTAAAATGCTGTCTGGTCCATTAGACACCACTGGAAAAAATCATGAAAATTTCTTTTGGATTATTTTAAGCAAAAATTATATTTTAATAATCAAAATGTAGAAAGGAGGTAAAAACCTTAAAAGCACCGGACTGCACCCCAGAGAACTCTAGTTTCCTTCTGTTTTGGGAAAGCTATGTGGGTTTGAAAAACCTTTGTTTTAATCAAAGGGCTTGGAAGGGTCATGTCTAAAACTGGCTCTACCATTTGGAGGTGGGTGATGTGCTCTGGACCGGAGGGCTTTCCTTTAACACTGGGTGACAACAATGATACCTCGAGTGGTTTGTATCAATCTCAATAAACTGTCTATGAACATTCATTTAAAAACTTAAGAAAAGCTTGTTTTCAAATTCTACTAGTAACAATATCAGGTATTTGTATTGCATTTTATATTTTTCACATCCATGTCCAAAACATTCTTATTTGGTGGACGTAACAGAAGAATCCATAAATAACAGTAAATGAAACCAGGCCATTACATAAAAAGACACCAATGTTCATCCAGAGTCACTCCGAAGCCCAATGCTATATGGCTAATGTGAGGTGGAAGCAAATTTCTGATTTCTATTTCTGTACTCTTGTTCAAATGAACCGCTCTACACAAGTGTTATTTACTATTGCATTTATGTTGCCTATATGTAAGAGAGATACTCTTCCTGACTCTCATCATTGTGCTCCACAGTAGCCTTGAATAAGAAAAGATCACTTCGTCACACCATCTGCCCATTTTCTGTCGGAACTTAGTGTACCACATTTGCAGAGAACTGTTAAAGGCAGCAGCCTTTTAAAGATACTTGGGCAATGCCATTTCCTTGGGTATTTGAACATTTTGATTCTGTTCAGGTCGCATAGGACATTGGACCTTCCCGTTGGGTGGTTCTGTTTACACCCCAGAGAGGCTGCACTCCAGATTCAGCCATCTGCAGGGGTGCAAGGCCCAGGAGTGCTCCATACCAGCTGCTTAGCTGTATGAGCACAAAACTCTCGCTGGTTTCTTCTTTTGGTTTATATGACTATAATATCTAATCAACCAGCGAGAGAATCAAGTCATGCAGTTAATATGGTTTAACATGGATTAGGCAGGGAAGCCTGGACATCAGTATGTAATATAGAAGCATGTAGCAATTTGTAATGTCAAGAAACTCTCAATATCTCTGTGGCTTCTGAAGTCAGACAGAATAGCTTTAAATGTTGTTTTCCCACTTGATAGGACTGTGAACCTGAACAAATGACCTAATATTGATAAGCCTTAATTGGCCCATATGGACAATGTTGAAAATAAAAACATACATTTTAAAGGGTTGTGGGTGAGGATTAGACAAGAAAACATAGGCAGAACCTGGCACATGGTAAATGATACACAGACTGGCCATTCACTTACAATCCCCTTGTGCCTCTTATGTAGTGACCAGCTTCCCGGAGACAGAAACTGTCTCTGAAAGTCAGAGTACAGAGATGGCTGTGAATAAGTGTGAGTTATCATAGAGGAAAAAGCATTGCCTCTGTAATTTTTACAGAGACAATGTAAATATTAGTGATTGTTTCGGGAATTGCATTTACCCCTTTGAAAACAATAATCCTAAAGTATGGAGATAAATTTTAGGTAGTAGATTATGATTGTCCTCACATTACCATTAACTACTTAGGGCCCTTGAAGAAGTTATTTTGCTTTTCTAAACTTTTATAAAATGAGACCTAAATGATCTTTAGTATTTCCTCCTGGTTTAAGAGTCTGTGATTCTTATGAGTCTACATACATCTATTACTGGTACCTATATTTATATATTTTTTTCCTGGAAATTCCTCTTTATAGTATTTCCATGACATACTGGAGACTTTCCCCTGGAAAAATGAATGGTTTGAGCACATTCTGAAAATCACAAGAAGGAAAGTGCCTCTGAACTAGTAACTTTGCTAAAGGAAATTGTCATCCCAGAGGTTGTGTAGCCTTAAAATGTAAAGTACTGTATCAAATCTAATTACCATTTATTGTAAACTTTGCAAATGCTAGCATCGAGCAGGTAGGTTTACTCTCAGGACGTTGTCACATGAACACACACAAATATACACGCAGGCTGGCAGTTAGGTATCGTTCTCATTTTATAGTTGGGAACCCTGAGGTTCAGATTTGTGAAGCGACTTGTCCGAAGCCACTGGTGGTGATGCTAGGCTTTAGGCTTGAGTCTGCCTGACACTCCTGCCATGTTCTTGTCTCCATATTGTTTCTGCAAAATGGTTTAAGTACATAATAGTTAAGAAGGAAAACTCAATGTTCTGGGGAATAAACTGCTAACTTCTGAGTTTGATGTAAATCTAGATAATCTCTTTTTCTCTTTTTTCACTTTTCTATAAAAGTGTTATTTATTGTTGCAGTTATGTTACCTATATGTAAAAGAGATGCTCTGCCTGTTTCTTATCATTGGACTCTGCAGTAGCCTTGATTAAGAAAAGATCACTTCATCACACCCTTTACCAATTTTCTGTTTGAACTTAGCATACCAGATTTGCAGAGAACCGCTAAAGGCAGCAGCCTTTTAACGATACTTGGGCAATGCCATCCCTAGGTACCTGTGCCAATCACTAGGTCAGATAAGCCACAGCATGATTCCATGAGGGGAGGACTTCATGTATGTACCACTGTGCTCCCAAAACATAGCAAAGTGCTGGAACATAGGAGGCATCTAGTCAGTAGGTGTTGAATAACTAACACTCAGGATACAAATTTATTCATTTTTTAAATCCAGCAACCATTTATCGTGTACTTACGGTGAGTAAGGCATTCTAAGATGAAGATGTGTTCTTTGCCTTCCAGAAGATTATAGTTTAGGGGGAGAAATAAGACATGTATTTTAGTATTATATAAAGTGGCATATTTTTCTCAAAGATGATTATTGTTAAATTCAGTCCTAAGATGTAGACTGGGTAGTAATCAAATTATCTTTAGCGTCTTTTCATATTGCTTGACTTCATATTTTAATTGGCTTTTATTTTCTCAGCCCAGGAATATATTTTTATGTGTCTGTTATCTAAAAAAATTTAACAAATTATTTTGCTAGGATAGCCATCTCTTATATCTGTTTTTGTTAGCATTAGGCAAACCTATTGTCAATAGCGTGGAACAGTCTATTTTCCCACTGTATCAGTCAGAGTTCTCCATACAAACAGAACTCATAGCATACAAACATTATATAATATATATGATTATATATGTATAATTATATATATATATTTATTTATTTATGAAATAAATATATTCAAGGAATTCACTTGTGTGATTGTGGGGATTTGCAAGTCCAAATCTCTAGGACAAGCAAGCACGCTGTAAACTCTCAGGCGGAAGGTGATGTGGGCAGTCTTCAGCCTGAATTTCTTCTTCCTGAGGGTAACCTCAATTTTGCTGTTAAGGATTTTCAACTGATTGGAAAAGTAAGACTCACCTACATTACTGAGGATGATCTCTTTTATTTAAGGTAAACTGATTGTAGATGTTAGCTGTATCTACAAAATATCTTTTTAAAATAATGACTGGATTACTTTTTGACTAGGTAACTGTGTACCGTGGCCTAGCTAAGCTTATACCTCCAACTAGCCACCATGGTCGCCACTTATGACACGAAGAAAGTTTCCAAAATAATAGTCAAAAAAAATTTTTTTTTGCAAACAATAAAGGGATTCTTTTATGGATCATTTAAACTTCCAGATCAAATTTTGAGGATCTGAAATATCCAACAAGAACCATAGAGTTCTGAGAGATTTAAAGTGATGCTTTGATTTCCATGAAGTCAAAAATTGTATCCTTCCAAGGAGTATTATGAGAAACACTTCTAGGACATCCATGCTTCATAAGACACAATTGAGAAAGCCACTTTTGTTGAGATTTAATTCTCACTTCTTTCTGCCACTTCACAAGCGCTAAGGAAAGAAAGAGAACAAATGTTCTTGTCGCAAATGGAGTTGAAGTGTAGCCTCTGTCATTCATCACTTGAAACAGTTTGTTGTAAACAACCAGAAACAACTTCAGCTCTTCTTAGATACATTTTCTGAGTGTCTTTCAATGTGAGGAAAACACAGATTAGATATCTAAAGTCAAGGAAAGTTCTGAGTTCAGTTTAGTAAAATTTCTATGCATCAATCTATATGTTTCTCTGGAGCCATCTTTTAATCATTGTATTTCAGCTCATATTAGATAATTTGTTCTTAGGAACTATGTGTGACTCATTTCTCTTGAGGCTTTCTCCTTGCCTACATCCTAGGTAAAAATAACCCCAAAACTTCAATTCATAGCCTGTGTAAATAAATAAAAACCATACCTAGTGTTCTGTAAATTCTGGGAAAATGAAGGGAGAGCTGGAGGGCTTATATTTCATGGTTTCCACTGCTTCTTAAGTTTCTTTTTCCTATTTCATTAGAAGCTTTGCTTAATCGTTAGCACCTCAACATAGATAAGCTTAGTCTCCTCCTCACTTTATTAGCAACAATTAAAGAACGTGTCTCCATCCACACAAAGCATTGCTTAGATACTTAGATAAATACGTAGGTGTTATGAAGGGAAATATACCTGTGTGTACGTGTGTTGGAAAGTGGATAAAATGAAGAGCTTTACGTTATTACAAGGCAAATAACCTAAAATGAAGCAACAGACACACACGCCCCATCAGTGCACCTCCTTCCTACCCCTCCCCTGCTCCTACTCCTCACTCCACCTGCTGAGTTTTCTGGCCCTTTTCTCTCCTTTCTTCTTTCTTTCTCTTCTCCATAGATAGCTATCGATTTCTTTCAAGAACTGCTATAGCAACTTTGTACCTTTTCTTATGCAGAACATCTTCTCTTCCCCACTTATATTCCTTCTGTCACCTATGATTCTAATCTGCTCTGAGGAAAAGCTATCACATATATGATAACGACAGCAAGAGGGCAGTAAGATTAAACACAAAGACAGCCTCATTAAAAGGGCATATATTCATTGCAAATGATGAAAATAATGCAACCCAAAATAAGACTCTCATCCAGAAAAACATATAATATCCCGGCAAAGATTGTAATGTTTTCTATTCCATGGAAAACTGCTACTGAAGCAAAGGTGAATGTTTTTTCCTCTTTCTCCTCTCTTTCAGCTACCTATACCGACTGCTTAGTTTTTGTCTTCCTTTCACATTTCCATCTCAAGTATTATGGTAAACACTATTGTTCAAGGTTATTGGTGAATTAAATGATATTATCATTCATTCTGCAAACATGAGTATTTGCCAGGAGTGATAGGGAGTGGACATGTAAAAATGAATATGACATTTTGCCTTCAAAGATACTACAGTCCACTGTAGTATCATTTAAATAAATTATACAAGTATACATTAGCAGTGCCGTGATAAGCCTTTGTTTGGGGGAGAGTAGGGACACAAAAGAAGATCTAGACAATTTTTCACTGGCAGTGCTTAGCTGTGGATCACACAAGTCATTGTGAAAAACAAGTAATGATTAAATGCTCTAAAGGTGGACAATTTAACGCTGTGGAAATGAAAAATGCTTTTCTGATGAATCAAAGTAGGTATTGATTAAGAGTAAGGGCAGGTAGAGAGAAAGATGAGAAATGATAGAAAAGTAGAATAAAGATGAAGGAAAAGTAGAAGGGAAGAGAAATTTTTCTCAATTCTTAGTCGATGCAGCACATTCAGATTACTGGCAGCAATTTGCTCAGAAATGTCTAGTAGAGTTTTGGTTTTTCTTTCTAGCTTCGAGGATAATAGCTCACTAAATTACACTACACAATAGAACAGTGTATTGGCTATTAGTGACTATTATGAGGAACTGGAATAAAGCAGTGTGCCTGATGCTGGTATGCAGAAGCTAGATACACAGGGAGGCCCTATTAGCTATTGTTCAACAGTTTCATATAGTGTTATTGACACTTTCACCCTGAGAATCTTGGTAAGCAGTAGCTTTGCTATGGATGTGTAATTCTGTACACAATAAACTGCTCTGTTCTAATGTAGTTGATGAAAACAGGCAACAGTCTGCAGCATTGCATTACTGAAATATTACTAGAGCATTGTGTTACCAAAGTATTACTGAAATAGTTACTACGTTACAATTTTATGTACCAGTTTTAGTCAGTGCTATGATTTGAATATGTCTTCCCAAAAGCATGTGTTGGAAACTTAATCCCCAAAGCAACAGTTTTGGGAAGTGGGGCCTAATAAGAGGTAATTAGGCCATGAGGGATGAGTGAATGAATTAATGTAGTTATTGCAAAAGTAGGTTTGTTATTAAAGGGGGAATTTAACCATTTTCAGTTTTCTCTCTCTCCTTTGTCCTTGCTCTCTCCTGACCTTTCTGCCTTCAGCCGTGGGATGATGTAGGAAGAAAGCCCTCACCAGATGCCGACATCATGATCTTGGACTTCCCAGCTTCCAACTGGTAAGAAATAAGTTTCTGTTCATTATGAATTACCCAGTCTCAGCTATTCTGTTATAGTTACGTAAACGGACCAAGAGAGTCAGGGAAGCAGCATGGAACAGTTTATGAAACTTTTGCATCTGAGGCAGGCACCTGTGCTCTATCTACTCATTTTTATTTTTAACTTTGTGACTTTATTACTTGGGTCTCCTAGAATAAACCATTTAACCTCTTTGCACTGGAGCTTCATAATCTACAAATGGGAAGAGTAGGTTAGAAAACTTCTGATCTGCTTTCTAGATGTGCCATTCCATGATTCCAGATAGTGGAATACAATAGGGTGGGTTTTTATTTCCCTCTCCTAGAGTAGAGGAGAAATCACTTAAGCAGAAAGCCCATTTATAATGCTTTCCTGACTCATATTTTTTCTCAGACACAATTGGAGTACAATAGATATTTAATAGATCCTTGTTAACTGAACAATGTTCCTTCTGTATGGTCAGGAGCCCTCAGAGACTTTTGTAAATATTCTCAATTTAGACTTCAGGGCACTGAAGGAAGATGCTTCATTTTACCAATGACATTCTTTTCTGATACAACTAACAGCATGGATTTAGCTTTTGCTTTATGTGAGTAAAGCAAAATTGTTAAATTCAGGCATCTTCCTGGAATAAATGTGAGCTGCTGTAATTAGAAACTTTTTCTGTCATAATTATGTTCTAGAGGCTGAAACATGGGTTCATTTTAATAAATGGAAAAGGAAAGTTACCCAGGCCAAGGAGATTAATCTTTGGAAGAGAGTCTAGCAGAAATAGAACATCCTACCTCAGAAACTGGATGAACAAATACCCACATGAGAGAAACAGAAACCACAGGTCATAGAAAAAGGCTCTGAACCACAAGAAGAATGAGAAAGAAAGGGGCTGAATTCTGACCACAAGAGGAGTCACAAAAAAATCTCCCTTTGTGTGGTTCTCCGTGAGCTTGTCTGAAAGGGAAATGAGTGGTGAAGGGCTTTTAGTTTTAAATTTTAGTCCAAAGAAAAATCTGTTCTGTTGCATTATGGCCCATGCAGAAAAGAAGGAAAATCAAAGTAATGATGAGGAGGGCATTTAAAGGGGGGAAATATAATAACTTCAGTTAGTATGTTTGTTTCCTTTAAAAATATACAACATTTGGCATAGGTCATATGTGTATCACTGAGTATGACAGATGATGTGGAGATGTAAAGTATGAAAATGAAAACAGTCATTTAAAAAATCTTAATAATTTTGAGTACATGTTTAGAAAACTCTTAAGTCAGTATCTTCCTACCCTTTTTATATCATGGTTCATTTTAAAAAATAAAAAAATAAAATTTGTTCATATCACGGTGGTGCATACTCTCAAGGGTAGTAGGCCAGCCCTGGGATTTGTGGTACCTCATGCCCAACCTGACCAGACCTGGGGGCTGAGGGATTAAGTAGTTTTGCTCACCTGAAATTTATTTTTGGAACACTTGTCAATCCTGTAAGCCATCTAATACTTTTTAGTAGGATACCATGGAGAGAGACCAGACCTGAGGGCAGTATGGAGGATTATCACTATTATTTATCAAGTCACTGCAAAATATTGACAAATACTGTTTTAAACTTATTAAATTGTAATGGACATGATTTTAGTAGAATTGAGCTAGTGCTAGCTGTTCAAGTTTGTTGGACTGTGGTCACAGGTACCAGTCATGCACACCAGAATAACTCATTATCAAACATAGGCTAAAACATTCTACTAATTATATACTTTTCTTGAGTTGCTTTTTCTGGAGTAGTAATAGTTTCTTAAAACTCAGTCATCAATATTGGTCTTATTGTCTATCTCTTTCTTAAGTTTTCTTTAGTTAATAGAGTTTAAGAAATCAACCAGTTTTATTATTATCTGAAAATTTCCAGCTGCATCTTGAGTGTTTTAATGAAAAATTTTTAAATCACCATCAGCCATATATTCTAATTAAATGTATTCTGCCTTGTGGCTACTTTTTGCAATTAGTCCTTGAGATACAGGTTGTTTTGTTTTCTAATATGCAGGGAAAACAAAATAATAATAAATATGTCATTGTGTTAACTAGAGTAAGGGTTGTAGCAAAGAGACTTCAAAGGCAATGGTGAAGCATCTCCTAGCAGTAACAGGTGAGGTAGACATCCTCTACTTCCTAAGGTCATCCAGGGACCCAGGCTAGAAGGGCAACTCGGCCCTCCTCTGGGGCACTGGCATCATCTTCATGCTTGAAGCTGGGTGGGCGCATATCTAGGTTCCAGCTGCCAGCCATATATTGAGTTTATTAAGATATCAAACTAAAAATTAAGTTACACAGACACACGCATGCACACACATTTTATAAAGCCCAGGTGGTCTAGGCACACACAGAGATAGAAAAAAAAGGCAGGGAAAAGGAAAACAGTTGTCCGTATGTGCTGCTTCATTCTGCAGGCTGATTTTGTCACCTTGCCTTTGACTTTTCATGATACAGGCATTTGCTGGACTTTCTTCTTTGCTCCTTGTGGTTCTTCATCTTCTTTTCTTGATTCCCCTGTTTCAGTTCCTATTTCTTCTCCTTCCCTCACTGTTACTTCAGGAACCAGAGGTTTCCCCTCAGCTTTGAGATAAGGCAGTTTTAAGATTTGACAACTTAGCCATGAATCTCTGACCAGAAGCTGAAAGGATACTGCAAGTGCTCTGTTTCTGTAATTTTACATCTCAGGTGGCTCCTTGTTGGCAGCGTGCACTTCCCAGCTCATCACATCCCCCTTTTGGGTATTTCCCATGGTTCTGGCCTGGTCTCTGTCTTGCTCCTCAGTAATTTTAACATCTCTGTTTCCTTTTTGCATTGATTCTCCCAGAACCTGTCCTTAGCCTATCAACAGATATCCAGGGGAGGTGGATCTCTTCTTGCTCTCAATAATGGTCCACTGGTCAGCTACTTTCCGGAAACTCTCTCTTACCTCAAATCAGCATCAGTTATATTTTCTCCTTAGCCTAATTCCAGAATAGACAATCCTCTGGCCATTCCTTTTCTTTCTTTATTCCACTTTGTTTTTATGCTCTTCCTTTACTTCTCTTGAGAAGTCAGATAAATCTTCTCCATTTGATGATTCATCTGCCACTGCAGGGTCTTCGTCAAAAGCCTAATTTTGCAGTTCAATATTTTGGAAAAATAATTCTGTGTTCTTTATTTTTCGAGTTGATTACTATTAAACAGACATCCTTCAGTGAAGTCGCAGTTTCAAAATTGTGGAAATATTTAGGGAGTGAGTCTGCAAATAACCAAGTCATCATTCTAATCTATGAAGCTTGAAAGATACGTTTAGCAAATTGTATCCAGCATAACCCAGGGATATTGAATATTTAAAAAATGATTTAAAAGATAATTAAGGATATCAAGCAAGAAGAATCAAATTCTCAAAATGGTTAGCTGGTATAAAAATCTATGTCCTTTAGAGGATTTTGATGATCACTGAGATATTACCTCCTCAATTTGGATAACTGGTAAGTCTCCCTTACCTCAAATCAGTTATATTTCTCCTTACCCCAACTCCAAATAAATCATCCAAACAAATAATTATTTGTCATAATGCCATAAAAATCAATTGGATTTAAGGTAAAAAGTAAATTTTCTACTAGTTGGGTAAATTGCTTTACCTTGCTCAATTTGCTATCTATAAAGTAGGAAGAGTAACACCTCTTTCTATCTAATAGTGCTGTTCTGGAATCAAAGACAGGATTTCTATTAGAGTTGTGAATCCTGTGTGGGCTTTTTCTCTTCTTATGCTATACTTAGCTGCACGCATACCATCTCTGGATGAAACTGTAGTCATATGACAGCGGAATATGTGGCTGACTGATCACAGCACCTAACGCCATCCCCTTTTTGCAGAATAGCCTGAATAAATACTTTTTATAAATAATGAACAATCTCCCTTTTAGATAATTTTGCCTTATTTAATTTTAACTATTTTATTATATAATATGCTAAGTTTATACCCTGATAAACTCATGTTTTCGAAGTAGATGCATATTAAACTTTAAATATATGTTGTATTGCATCAGAGATCTCAAATGATTCTAGCAGGAGCTTTGGAACTGGAATGACTCTTCAGAACTGACGCAGTTGAGGCAAGGGGCCTAGATCTTTGGACTGTGATCTGAGCAGTCCTTGACTGCAGGCTGCTATCACAGGGGATATGCAAACCTGGTGAGGCAGCGTCTATAAGCCAAACGCAAATTCCTGGAATACAACTAATCAGTGAGCTGTTAGCAGCCAAATTCCTGGGTGCTGGGAGGTAGAGTACCTCGATTCTAATGGGAGATTGTGTACTGCAGTATACCCCACCGTCCACCCTTTGTATCTTCTAGAAATGACTGCTTCGTATAGTGAGTTCGGATCCATCTGGAAACAGCTGTTGTTGGGTTCTGGAAGAGCTCCTTTTCTGGGGAAATCTTACAAGAGGTCCAGTGGAATGAAGAACTTCACCAACATCACCACTGTATTTAGTCTTGAGGCCACAACTGTTACTCGTTGCCTTTCTCTTCTATTCCCCATTCCAGTTTCCTGTCACCCTCAGCCAGGCCCCCGTCTCCTTCTTCCTCTTAGGAAGAAGCATGATTTTGCTTTGCTTCCTCTGCACGTGGGAAGCCCCTCAAATGGGAACCCTGCACCAGTCTAACGTTACCTGCCACTGGGTAGTGAGTGGGCTAATTCTACATTAGGCAAGCCCCTTTGATCCTTTCCCCATGCTGTGCTCTTTGACCTACATGTATCAGGAATATTTTGGCTTCCACCTTAATCTTTTAATTTTTTTTCTCAAATAATGAGAACCTAGGTAGGAAGAAGGACATTATTCATGGGAGACCACCTAAGACCACCCTTCCTCCACAAGGAATTAGGCTGCTGTAAACGTTTGCTGATGGTGTTAGTGATGTCTAATGAGGCAGATGCCTCTTGCAGTTGTTCTTTCTAGCTGTAGACGGATCTGTTTCAATTCAGTGGGCTTGGTCCTGTCAGGGATTAACTGTAACTCCCAAGTAGGAAGAATGCCCTACCATCTCTTGACGACACTCTGTTCCTGTGTGTTCACGAAGCTTCACAGAAAATTCAGGGAGTTTCCCTCTTAGTGTTTGTCATGTGTTTTATTGCTCTCTCCTCTCCCTCAGACTCTGGTTCTGCATCAACGTGCAATGTGAGTGTCAGGCATCGGCCATACTTAAAGTAGTATTTCTGCTAGCTCTGTCCAATTGTTTTCAGGCCAAATTTGTGCATCACAAAACTTTCTCCCCATAGGATGAATTATTTCATGGGCAGTTATGTGGTCCTTTAGGGAAATTGGCCCTGTGAGTTCATGCCTCTAGTTTTTCTGGTATGCACTAAATTCACATCTCCTGTCTGAATCCCAGGGAACCACAGGTATGCTTTACAGAGCTGCACATGACGTTTTCTTAGAATTCTGACTGGTACTTGATGATTGGCCAGTTTTAACCTGAAAGCGTTTATGTCTATATGGGATGTAGCCCTAAATTGAGTCAAAGCAATTGGGTGGAAAATACATGTTGCATGGCCAACTTGATTTCACGTAGTTTTTTCTCAGTTGTGAAATTTTCCATCACTTATTCTTTTCCTGCTTCTTGGCCCTCACCTCCCTTTTCCTTGTTGTTTTTGGCATTTGGTCTCCTAAGTTGTGCCTGAAATAAGCTTTTCACATATTGTTCTCATCTGTAGCTTATATCTTATTTTCCAGTCAGCTCTATCTCAAAGAACATCACAGGGTTAGAGAGATAACCTCTGTCTAATATGGGAACTAAGTTAAGACTGCGTTGTGATAGAGAAATTGCCCTGTTTTTTTTTCCCCTTTTCCCCAGGATGAATCCATATCTCTTTAGAGATGAAATAAAGAACTGCTTCTTTTTGAAAAAAATTTAAATTTATATCAATGTTTTTGTATTCGTTAGGATAAAATTTCCTAGCGACACTAACAAATAATTCCCACCTCTCAATGGCTTTATGATCACTCACAAAAATGCCAGTGTGAGGTGCATGGCTCTTCTGGGTGATTCAATCATGTGCCTTTGCAATGTCAAGTTCTTTGGCTTCTAGCAGTGGTCCTTCTAGAAGGAAGAGTGTGGAGGAGAGAGAACAGTTAAGATATCTTCTTGCGAAGCCTAGAGCTGGTGGCTATTCTTTCTGCTCACATTTCACCAAACAGAACTCAGTTTTATGGCCTTAATAATTCAAGCTAAAACATCAAATTACAGTTTGAGACAAAGTAACAAATTTGAGGTAAAAGAGCTACGGGAAAATAAATATCCAGTCAAATATTAACTGTATAGAAACATCCATAGAAGTTTCTATGTTTGCCATCTACTAAAACAAGGACTGGGGAATTTAGTCTTCCTGGTGCCAGGGAGAGGGCCTAAGGCTGGTGAACAGACAGACAGTCTCTACCACATCTCCTAAAACAAACAAATGGAATAAGTTTTGGACATTATCTATAGCTAAAGTAAAAAGATATGGATGTGAGCAAAGTAGTATTAGTAATTAGTAGGACAGACTCATGCCAGCTCTTTTGGGCCCCAGTAATACCAGAGTTTTCTATTTATTTGTGAGTTACAGAGCATGCAATTCACCCAGTGATCAAGAAGTTCACAAAGTAATTTGGTATACTTTGAATTCAGTCCACTGCGTTGTGTACCTCTTACTTCTCTGAAGCCATGAACTTCCTCCAGGACAGAACGAACTACTCTCTCCTCTGAGCTGGCGCAACACATTTTTCCTGTCTGTCAAGGGAAGGCTGAGATAAACCCCAAGAATTCCACAGGAGCAGAAGGAGAAGGGGAGGGATGTTTATGTTTCTTAGCTTTATAGCATCCCACGAAGAGGCAGGTTTAGCTTGCTCTTGCTGCTCCCAAATACCTCCCCTTGTTTTTTTTTTTTCAATAGAATCTTTGGCAAGGAGTAGACAGCACGCAGCTGATTCAGTGATAGCAGAGACAGGACTTGTAAGAGGAGAAAAACTTGATGTGACTTGATGCCCAGGGAGGTTGCATACAATGCTGATAGGCACAGTATCTCCCACTATGAGAAGGAAGAGCCACCAGTCCCATTTGACGTTTTCCCAGGGACCTGAAGAGAGCCCCTAAGTAGGTCATCTATCAGGCAATCTTATTTGTCTCTCCTTTATACCTCTTTTATAATGCTTATAGTCTATTTTACTACAATTCATTTGCACCTTTCTTTCCAAGAGCATAGTTCATTTATTTTTACCATATTATTTATCATTTAAATGGCTTTAGCACCTAGTGAGGCTTATGGCACATAGCAGGTGTCATTATTGGTGAATATATTAATTTATTGATTAAGGATTAGACTCTTTTCTAGACTACTTTAGTACTTCTTACTACCCCCATAGACAGTGTAAATTGTAACCAATCTAGTCAAAATTATGCCAAATAAACATTTTTCGAAGTATCTTATTTAGCTCTTCTCATGGGGACATGTTCTACCTATTACTTCTTCATAGTGGGTCACTTCTCACATTAACTGGCTGATTTAAGAAAAAAGCACTAGACTAGGAGTACAATCTGTTTTTATAGCTAACTCATGCTGAGGGTTACAGGCAGAGGCCAAAAGATGAAACCAGAGCAAAATGTGTTGATCTTACTGACTTAAACCAAGCCTACTGAATTTTTCACTTTCTAGGTTTGACTAGACTAGCAGTGTATAGTTTAGGGGGATGGGAGAATATCTGAAATTTACATCATTCCAGTTGTTTTTCTCGATGCAAAAATAAGGGATAAAAAAAACACCTCCGCTCATTTTGAGGAGTTAAGGCAAGGATGATTGAACTGGAAAAATCTGCCAAAAGAATGACTGGCTACGTTAAGTCCTCAGTCCTATTTTTGTCTCTGTTGTCAAGAAGTGAACACTACAGTCATTCCACCAGTCAAAGAGACCCACCTCCCGCAGGAGGCGACAGAATTCCTGCCCCACTATTGATTTTATCACACACCTCCACACTGTCTAGTGCTGTGGATACCCATGATGGCTTTTGTTTGTGTTTGACAGCAGTTTTTTTTTTTTTTGCCCATCTCTTGGCCTGAATCCTAGATTCTGGTTTTGTTTCCTGTCTGTAAAAGGTGCTTTGACCTTAGAGCTATTACTCGCTGCAATTCTTTTGAGTCTCTTGATCCTTGTTTTTGTTCTCAGCCTAGATGGTATCTTGAAGCCTTTGCTTTTGTCCAAGATAAAAGTGAGCTTTGAGAGAAAACGTGGAATGTTTCACATACGTGGTGATTGGAATAAACCATTATCTACTGAAAATACTGCATAATTTATTTTGCATGTGGAAATTCCTGAAGGTGTATGCTTTAATCTTCCTCCAGTGCTACCATATTCTATTTCCAAATTGTTTAATGAGCATTTGTAATGGAAGGACCTCATCGACAGTATGTTAGAGCAAAGGACATTGCTGTAATCTTGGGAGCTCAACCCAGTCACCTCAGAGAGAGCAATCCTATATTGCTCTCTATTAATTATTCATCGAAGCAAATTGCTCTCCAAGTATTGCCTATTCTCCCTGTCCTTCCCATTGCCTTGATTACTGGCCTATTTCAGGCTCGGATTCTCATTTTCTGGGCTACAAAACCAGCCTCATATTTGGCTTTCCTTCCTCTATTATGTCTTCTTTTGCAAGAATCTAGAATTACCCTTTTTAAAACACAAAGAAATCATCTTCCTTCCGTGAAGAATCATGAAGTAATGGAGAGTCTTTGGAAAGACACAAACCTAGGTTCCAGTCGTAGATCTGCCATCCATTAGTTATATGTTGTTAGATGTTTTTTCCCACTTGTTTCTGCATTTGTGGATCAATAAAATGAGCCTAACAATGCTTATCTCAAAGAAGTTTAATGTGGATTAAACAGGTAACACATGGATCCAGCACAGTGCCTGTCCCATAGTAGACATTCAGAAACAATTATGACTTTATAATTTGCTTAAAATGTCAGTGGTTACCTATCATGTAAAAGATAAAAATTCACACTCTTTGGAGTAGACTGTATCTTCTCTCTGAATCTGTCCCAAACTACATTTTTAGCTTTACCTCTTATACTTTCTCTTTCGCTATATACTAAATAAATCACTATTGCTGAACACAGTATTTTTTTCTCCTAATTTCCTCACATTTTCGGACTATTCCCTGCATCTCAAAAGTTCTCACCTCCTTTCTCCCTGATTGGTTTATATTTGTTCTTCAAGATCCACCCTAACATCCCTTCTCTGTAAAAAAAAAAAAAAAAAAAAGAAAAATAAAGGAAAAAATAATCCAGCTAATATTATAATAAGTAAAAGTAAAAGTGAAAGTTAAACACAGAAGAAAAACAAATCCAGTACTTTTCCTGGATGAACAAAGCCAATGTCTATTATAATGTATTATTTGAATAACTTTTTTGCTAAGAATATCTTCCAGGAAGTCTTATAATTTTTAACTGAGAAGTGCAGAGGGCTGGTTTTTCTTTCTTTTGAGTGACATACAGAGTGTTCATTTGAAATGCTCCCTAAAATATTTGAATTTGTCATACTCAGCTAGGTGGCTCCAAGACATCTGACCATGCTTCAGAGTTTGACTGGAGAGGGAGCGAAGAGGATGTAAGCATTAAATTCTAAAACATAACAAACATAACTGACAAAGTTTTCTAAATTAAAACAATTTGCTTACAATACACTGTTTCCTTTTATTCAAGTAAATGAGCTCCCTAATCCTGCAAGCTTGACTCCTTTCTCAGTCATCAAGTGTACCATATAGATCTTCCCTAAATGGGGGCAATATTCCAAATTAAGGCATGGTTGCCATACATTTCTAAAGTTGGTTCCATTGAACCTAGATTGACATTCCCAGCCTAATCTATCAGGGGTGGAAGTTATGGAAGTTTTATAGTAAATTTATATAGCCAACTCTAAATTATAGCAAAATCCTTTTTTGGCTTAAAATTTCAATTTGAGAAGGTAAAATATTAAAAGTATGACACTTCAGTCATTCAAATGATCAAATGAGATATATTAAAATACTTCACCAATGCTTTTTCCCTTTTCTTTTCTGTTCTCCTCTTCTCTCTCCCTCCCTTCCTCCTGTCTCCCTTTTCCTTTCCCTTCCCCTCACCTCTTTCTGCCTTTTTCTTTTTGTCCTGTTTTCAGATTCAAAGGAAAGGAGTCACTGAGGACTACATACCAAGTCAAATATTGACTGTAGAGAAATATCCACAGAAGGTTCTGTACTTTGCCTCTGTTTTTTGTAGGAAGGTTTCATTTAGGTTAGACATGGAGTAAGATATGAAATTTTGCTATTAGGATGGTACAGTTTCAGCTTCAAGATATTGTTCTCAACAAAAAGGGTAGAATTATTTCTGTGACTGGTAATTTTTGTTCTATAGATGTTTTTATCCTAGTCTTGAAAAAAATTCTATAGCTATATAAAAATAATTTATATTGATGGCATTTTAAACCACCTTTTACTATATCTTTCCCTCACAAATTTTATAAATTCTTATTTCCAACAATAAACTGTCAGAGATTCCTACTGGTATAATACAGCCCGCGTTTGCACACAGAAACAAAGAAACTTGAACTTTATTCGACGTAGGCTAAATGGGTAAATACGCAATTTTTATGAGACATCATTATCCACATTTTCATTTCCATAGATTTGTAGCTTTCAGGAATAAGCATATTGGAAAGTGCTTCAAAATCAGCTTGAGAAAAGTAAATTGTAAAAAACATTTTTGGTTTTTAGCCATGCATATTGTTTACTGCCATTGCTTTAGTGTCACAACAGAACATAGCCTGTGAACTGAAAATCAGATTGTTCGGTTGGATCAAATTTTTTAAAAAGTAGATATCACTAGCTCTAATTATATTATGTGAATGATCTAATGAAACAATCACGTAATAACAAAAAATGACAGTAGGCTGGACATGGAGCCTCATGCCTGTAATCCCAGCACTTTGAAAGGCCAAGGCAGGTGTATTACTTGAGGTCAGAAGTTTGAGACCAGCCTGACTGACATGGTGAAACCCTGTCTCTACTAAAAACACACAAAAAAGCTGGGGGTGGTGGTGCATGCCTGTAGTCCCAGCTACTTGGGAGACTGAGGCAGGAGAATCACTTGAACCCGGAAGGTGAAGGTTGCGGTGAGTCAAGATCACACCATTGCACTCCAACCTGGGCAACAGAGTGAGACTCCATCTCCAAAACAAGAGAAAGAAAAAATAGAAAACAGAAAAGAAAAAAGTGACGATAAAAAGAAATATTATCTTTTCAAATATTTTACATTACATTATTTTGAATCTATGCAACCAGGATGCCTATTTTTTTTTTTTTTTTGTCAAAATAAAGAGGTTGCTTGTTTTGATCATCTGTCCAAAATCCAATGGTTGTTAGCATTTTGTCAAGAGAAGAACCAGCAGCATGTATTGTGTGACTGGCGAGTGTATTGGACAGTGGCACTTCCTGCTCCTCATGGTCTTGAAGGCCTGGACTCTCATTAACATGACAGTCCTTAGGAGCTGCTTGGGAGCTGCTTGGGAGGCTGAGTCGGGGGATCACTTGAGCCCAGGTGGTTGAGATTGCAGTGAGCCACGATCACACCATTGCACTCCAGCCTAGGCAAGCCTGTCTTAAAACAGAGCAAACAAAGAAAACCTTGGAGAATTGCTTTAACTTTGAAAACTGGAAGGGGTTAGGAAAGGGCATGTTAGATAGAGAGTAGAGTGTAATGAAAGGCTGGGGATAGTATTGTACAAGATAAGGGCAGTCATCCAGCGTGACTCAGGGTTGGAAGCATACCCAGAGGTGAGTAATGAGTTACCCCATGAAGGTTACATGGGGAGGGTTTTGAAGTCCAGAGGGAGACATTTGTACTTCCTTTTATATGTCATGGGACGTGACGTGGCCAAATCTGTGTTTCAGAAGATGTTTGTGGCTGTTCAGAGTATAGATGAAAGAAAAGTGACTGGAAAGACAAAGAACATGTCGTGTGAATTGGCAAACCATGAAAGTCTATACTAGGACAGGGATAATTAAAAAACACCAAGCGATGTGCCAACCACAGACACTGATTGTAGAAGAATAATTGACAGAATTTGGTGATGGAATGAGTTAGGAGAGAGAGAAAAAACTGCTGCTGCTGCTTATTATCATTATTATTATTATCACTGGAATCCCAAGTTTCTGTTACAAGGTGACCTGGTAAAGTATGTAATAAAGCATAAAGTGGAACCAATTTAAACTCCGTCCCATGAACTCAAGAATAATCCTGTTTATACCTGATCTGTATATTGCCCCTTACCATTCCTTGCTGTGTGCCTGATGATGGGGCGAGTTCATAGTTGGATTATCCATACATTAACCGCATTTCATTATGATGTGTGAGTGACTGATTATCGAATAAGATACAAGGCACAGGTGCGCAGGGAGATAAGAGCTGTATAGGCTATCCAAGAATATACACACTTTTGATTTTTCTGCTCTTTATACGTGAGCCCTTCTGTGGAGTCTTGTTTTTCTGCTTAGGTGACACTTAGGACCATCGTAGACTTCAGTGATTTAGGAAATGCCTTCTGGTCAGGGGGTGGCAGTGTTGCATAGAAGACGGAGAATAGGTTATCATTGGAAGACTTGTGAGCAACCCCTGGCACTGTGACTGTCCCTTAATTCCCAGGTTCCCAACTGTGGATTATAAAATCATCTTCAGAATCACCTGCGGCTTTCTTTTAAATATAGATTCCCATATCCTACCCTTTGGAGATTTGATTCAGTCATTCTCATTTTTTTCTTGCTTATACCCCAACATAGGGGTATGTGTATGTTGTTTTTTAACATTCTAGATAATTTTGAGGGTTATCTAAAGTTAGGAATTAGTAACTTAATCTTTATGAGTCTTAGTTTTCATAGGATTGCTATGAATGTTAAATGAGAAAATATGTCTAGATTTTATGAACTTTAACTCACAATAAAGTATATGTTGTTAATTAGATTACTTCTTAAAATAACTTTTCTATCTCTTTTTAAAAGACTTCAATTTCTCATTGAATATGAGATCATATACTTGTTTGATTTTTGTGCCTTGTGATAGCAGAGAGAAAAAAGATGAATTCTGTCCAAACTAATGCATAAAATATAGTATTCATTAGATAATAGTTTTAGATATTAAAGAGATGGTAGACAGAAGAGTCTTGTTTGAATTATTTATTTTTAAAATCTTAGGAATAAATGCAAGTTTTTAAAAGTAGCAAGGACATGTAAACATAAATTGCTTCTATATATTTTAATAAAAAATTCAACATTTATTATTAACACTAATAATTTAACTTACAAATATATTCTGACTCCCTGGTTTTAAGAGCAATAGCTTAAGTTAAATACACAGTTCATCTCTTCCAAAGTCAAAAACAATAAAACAAACAAAACAACACCTACAGGCAATAGTAGCAATGGTGATGTTGAAACATATACTTTAAGTTAATGGGACTTCAGTAGCTCAATACAAACTATATAATATGCAGCATAGATGTCAGTCGACCTTGACTCTTACAGTACGTTGTAAACCGTTTCATAGCCTTTAGTCACAGCTTCTGTGTAGCTAGAGTTACCTGGCCTTCCCAGTTCCGAGGGGCTTTCTAATACACAGCTCCACTGTTTTTATGACAATACCACAGTGTCTTCTTCCTTCTACGGTCTCTCAGTTTTCGTCTTGCTTATGTTTCTTCAACTCTGCTCCTGGACAACTTTTATGTTAATACATTCTGAGTCATTTGTTCTCCCTTGGCCTGTCAAGACACCCAAAAAAGGCCAAGTTGTTCACCCAGGGAGCCATACTGACACATTCCTTTTGCACTTGATTCTACCTTTTCGTTCCCTTCAGCCAGGGACCGGTCACTTCAGACTATTAGCCTGAAGGTCATTTAGAAGATTTTTGTAAATATCTGATTTGAGGAATCTGGGATAAGAGTCCTTTTCCATAAGAGTATATATGACTTTTTGTGCTTCATCAAAACATGTGGTGGTTGGTGCTTTAATCTTCTTAGCTGTAGATTCTCGAGTGTGGAAGTCAATATTGATCTAAAAAGAAATCCTTGTTAGTTAATATATACTTCTTATTTATTGCAAATTTTATGATGTTACTGTGTTTTTTGAAGGACCTCAGAAAGTGATTTTAAGGCTTCATTTAAATCAATTCAAATATTTCTTAAATGCCTTTCCAAAATCAACTTTCTACTAGGTGTGAAAGAGAAGAAATATTACAAAAATGACTTTGTTTCAAGTTTGCTCACAGTGTAGTTGGGAGATGCAAAAGAAGCAGACATGAAAAATTTAAATACCCACATAAAATGATTCATATATCACAAAGAATGATGTGGGCATTTAAGATTTATAGGAGGAGAAGGCTTTCTGCTGCTATTTGCTGCTTGGACCAAGAATATTTAGCTGGTACTACTGTTGATTGGAAATACTTTTGCTGCTGCAATTGTATACATTATGCTAATCTTTATTTTCTTATCGAAAATGAGAGCACTCATTAAGGACTTCCTGACACAGAGTTCTTGTCAGTTATGACACCCTTACCCTTTTCCTCACCCTCATCATGGCAGCTGGCTTTGTAAAATCAGTCTCTTCATTCTACTGTGCTGAAATCTTCACCAATATAGAAAATTAGATTCTCATTGCACTGAACTATGTTTATATGTCTAAATATATAGAAGTAAAATTATATACCCCCAAAGGATTTTATCTTGTATATATTAAATGTTATTTCTGCATTTAGGGTTTTTTTTTTTCAGAGAAACCGATGATGGTAAGCTTAATACTCACTTGTTTAACAGCATCTGAATGCACAAATGCTTTATATATCTTTTCTGCTTTGCAGTGCAAAAGATCAGACTCTGTTTTCTTATAGTCTTCACAAGCCAGCCAGAACTCAATATTTTCCTCACTGAATTCAGACTTTAGGAAACTTCCAAAGACATCTTGACCAGCTAAAAACAAAGTGGGTGGGGGATGGGGGGGAGATAATTAAATTGAATGAACCAACAAATGAATAATTTGAGGAAGAAATGTGTAAGAAAAATACAATTGCATCCTATTCATACAAAGTAAGAGATGGCTACTGCTGAAATAGCTGTGCCATAGTTTGCAGAGATGAGAAGGCATTTGAAATTCTATCATTCATAGAAAAGGAATCTGTGGCCAAACTGGTTCACAGTCACATTGCAGCTTAATAGTGGCTACTGAACTATACTTTGCTTCTATCTGCTGTTTGAATTGAAAGTCTGTTCCACTGAATATAAAACCATCTTTTATATGTGCCAAATCCTAGCCAGAGTAGAGAATATACCAGGGAAGCAAACACTGACAAAAGGCTCTAACATCATATTAATAATTAGTAAATTTAATTTCCCCATCTAATTCATAGTAGCCAGAAAATGTTAGGCCTATATGATCTGTAGGCCTGATGTACTGATTAGGCTTGCTAGGGTTTACTGATAATTTTATATTGCACTATTTATGGTCCATATCTATGCCATCTATTCATTTAGCTGAATTATAACCCAAGTCAGTGGAGCTAGAGTGAACAACTTGATTCCCAAGTGAGGCTCCTTAGGGTGTCTGTGGGGAGAAAATAATAATCTCACTCTCTAGAGATAGAGACCAAGCTCCTCATCTACACCTCTGATAAAGGTCCTAATCTCAGTAGGATTTTAATGCCCAAGGCAAGGGGAAAGCAAGCTGATTTCATTCTTTACCTTCTCTCATCAGAAAATCTCCACAAGAGTATTTGTGCTTAAAAATCCTTCTATCATATTTATGTTATAACAACTATCATGTTATAGTAATGCAATTATTTATGTTATGTGTCTCAACCGCCTTCAGGGCAGTAAGAGACTGTCTTTGATTTTGAATACTTGGTACCTCTACAGTGTCTTCTATATAAGGGTGAGATGAATGATCAATATATGAAAGATAAGATAATTAATTGAATGAATGAATCATTCTTGTTACATACAAGTGTATAAAAAATACATTCTTTAGGAGATTTCAAAATGGCAATGTACATGTTAAAATACTGGGCTTAGTTTTAAAAGCTTTGCATATCAGAATCCCAGCACAATGTTTAATTTTATCTCTATAATGATCTTTGAAAACACCTAATTGTCTTAGCAAATTTGTCTAAAAGGATTTGGCAGAGTTGAGTGCTAAGTCAGCATTATTAACAGGCATACTATGCTGAAGTTGTCAGTAACCACAGACAAACTAGAAGACAACTTTTTGCCTACTGTCCTAGGCAGAATACTGTATTTAGTGAAGCCATTCAAATTTTTTTAGAGTATTGAGATGAACCCAGAAGTATTCAGTAGTTATACTTACTTTGGTTGGCAAGAAGTTTTTCCAGAGATTGAGACCATTGCATTACTTCGGCAGCAGAAAGTCTACAGGGGACAAAATTTACATACATTAGCACATTTTTTAAATGTAAGCTCAAATGAAATAAAAATGGCTGTTACATTTTGATAACAAACTAAAACTATAGTTCTAATAAATACATTAAAATTTATTCACAAAAAACAAAACTTCCCTTAGAGTTACTATAGTTATGAAAAAAAACTGCCAATAAAGTGTGAAAAAATTCCAAATAGATAAAACCCAATATGTTTGCACACACATTTGTATTCAGTTTACATTGGTACTGATATAGTCTAAATTTATTTGACATGTTTCTTAAAAGAAGTGAAGTCGGCTGTGCACAGTATTTACCCCTTGCTGGGAGAGAGAGACAATGCATAGGTTGCTGTTGTAAATGATCATGATAGTTAATTGCATTCGTGTACTTACATGTCCTTGGACTTGGAAGATTTCATTCCAGATTCCAGATGTGGGATCACAGATCTCAGATATGCTTTCATATCCATTCCACTACAAAAGACATAAAAGTGAATATTCATATTTCTTCAGAATTCATTTTATTTGTCAGAAGACACAGAATAAATTTCTATAAGGCATAAGGCAATACTAAAAATTATTGATACAACATTTAGTTATATTCAAATATAGCTTATTTTTATGAGTCAATGTCAAGAAAAACTACCCAATTTAATGCCATATCAATTTATTTTTTTATTACAACTGAGTATTACTTATTACTCACAACAGGCAATTAATTCCTCTGATGGGGCTAACCTAAATGCTCACATTGTCTTCCATTCATTCTCAATCCTTCTGTCATTTAAAGATAACCTATTAAAATTCACAAGTGAGACTGAACAAACTTACAAAGTCTTTGGCCTCCTTTTTTGTACTTTGTCATCTAGAAGTGAATGAGTAGTTCCTTTCGATTCCTTTGGGTTAGCGGAGAAGAACATTCCTGGCATTTTGTCTAACTTTGGAGTGGAGATGGCTGCTGCTCGCATGGTGCTCTTAGCAAATATGCGCTGGTCAACGTCTCTGCTGCTTTATATAGTAAAATGCAGACAGGCACTTGCTGTTTAAGGGAGTCTGTTTATCAAGTGATATTACCACAGACACTGGAAGTTCCCCCTTTCTTGGTGTGCTATGACGTGTATCTTGAAAAAAAATAAGCATACAGTGATGTCTTGTGGTTGAAACTTAACCAAACGAGAACAGGTCACTTGATTAGAAAGAAAGAAAATTGAACACACAGAAGTACACACACAGGTGTCACATGTCTAAAGCATTAACAGCATCAGTCTTTGGTTCTGGAGGATATTTGTTTCTTTTAAAAGTTGCATGTTTCAATAGACTCTTCAATTTGGTGTATTAATTTATCACATAGAAACTCACATGGAAATTCATCACATAGAGTTGTATCTTAATGCTTTGGATAGTCCTTAACTATAAAATTCATCTGATCAAAATATTTTAAGAGTTCTTTTTTTTTTTCTTCTCAGGAAGCAGTGCAAAGTAAACAAATAATTTTTGTTTAATTATTTTTGCACATATCTGAAAGGAAGGAGAGTTATGAGAGGTTATTTTCATGTTTTTCCACTCCAATTCTCATCCCTTATTTCCATGGCAGGGAATTTCCATGTTAGTATTTTCCAAGGTTTGTGCTAGACATCCTACTGGTGGTACATAAGATGACTTTAAAGGGTACATGGCTTTTAATATTATTTTCTTATTAAGAATTTAATTAGTATATCAACCTTTGATTTTTGCATATTACTGTTTAGGAAAAGAATAAAGTTTCATTAAAACAAATTTAAAAAATAAATTTAATTGTATACAAATATGACATAATACGTAAATATACTGATACAACGGCCACAGTATCAGAGGAAAAACTGCTTAAGGTAAAATAAAAGTCTATTTGGGTAGACCAATAATGTGTATTTCTTAGGTAATGGTCTTTCACATTTTGGCAGTATCTCTGGAGAGGTAATAGTTTTAGTTTCAATTGAGATTAAAGTTTAAAAAACAAACAAAACTCAAGGAACTAGATGACTAATCATTTATCAGGATAGAGGTTAGTAAAATACAGGCTTTCAAGAGTTTATATAATGAATGTGGCTTATTTATAGAGTGCCCAGTTTAACTTAAGCTTTCTTGAATTTTACCCCTGAAAAGACAATACTTTCATTTAAAAGGACAAAAAAGACTTTACTTAGAGAAGCTTCTAATGGTATTAGGTAAAGCTGATAAGGGAGGGGAGTAAATATTTGAAGAAAACAATTTACAATATTATAAATTTCACTTAGTCATTAACTTCACTATAATGAACTTATTCTATTGTATGTAACAAGCATCATTTTATGTTGGGAAGATAACATGATGCATTAAGAAAGAGAACTAGTGAGATGAGCTGGCCACTTTGGAAGTGACCCGAATGAAACTGATGAAGCTCAAAGACTGATGACATAAAGGCATTTGTTTGTATACTTCCTGTGGTTCAGTTCATACTTACTTTCCTGTTAAAATCTTCAGCATTGTTCATGTTTGTTTATCTAGTGTCCTCTCACTCCTCTAGATAATTGAGTAAGTTATGTTAGAGTAAAATGATTTAAAAATTATTTTTAACAGCCTGCTATTATTATCATCCAAATACACTGAAGTTTCCAAAAAACAACAGCAGGAGCCCCAGAAGTTATGGGGCCAAGTCAGTTTGGGAAATGTTGGGCTCCTAACTTGTTAAAGAATTAAACGCTCTTTAGATAGGGAAAATAGTTTTTGAAATAATGTTTTCTTGACACCATATTAAGAAACTCTGGTCTGAGATCAAAATAAACGTTTGCCTCTTGTGTATTTAGGAATTGCTCTGAAGCTCCCAACATTTTGCCACACCCCAATACAGATTTTGAAGTGCAAGCATTTACAGTTGCATGCTTCCACATTTGAACAGAAATATAAACTCTTGAAAGAGAGAGTCCTTTCAAAATTCCTGTATCACAATTGGCTATTGAGGTCACCTTAGTCATGTAGTAACGCAGCTTCTCTCTCAGAGGCTATTTGCTAATCCAGGCAAAGTTGATATTTGTGCCAGAACAAGGCAAATTTGGTCAGGTTCTACCAGCAAGTTCTGACGAGTGCAAGGCCAGGCATGGAAAGTTCTGTATTAATTTTAAAGAGGTTGCCCCTATCTGGCCCCTCTTGGTAAAATTCATCAGGAAATGATAAACTGTCAAATTGTAACTATTGGATCAATGACTTTGGTTGAAATTGTAGAGGATTTCAAAAAAGCCAGTAGAGGAAACAGTGGGTCTCACAAACAATCTGGGTGTCAGTTTTTCCTCTATGAAACTGTGCTAAAAGGTCTAGGTTGGAGTTCTATGAAAAGGAATACTTCATGTAGTCTTAGTGTTATCTTTTTCTTTTTTAAGAAAAATTAATGGACTTCATTTTTACAGTGGTTTTAGGTTTACAGTAAAATTGAGTGGAAAGTACAGAGTTCCCACATACTCCCCACCCTTCACCTCACCTCCAGCGCCACCAGCACCATCCCTCACTAGTGTGAAATATTTGTTGCAATTGATGAAACTACGGCTACACAGCATTATTATCTAAAATCTATAGTTTACATTAGAGTTCACTCTTGGTGCTGTACATTCTATGAGTTTGACAGATGTATCATGAGATGTATGCATCATTATAGTATACAAAATAGCTTTCTTTCCCTAAAAATCCCAGTGTTATATTTTAAAATATATAGGAGATTGGTTCAGTAAGACATTGCAGATAATGGCTATAGATATTGATAGGAAAAATAAGGAAAATTTTAATCTTTCCTGAACTGAATTTACATTTAGTTTCAATTACTCTAATTACTGGAATACTAGTAGGGAGTGCTTTGCTTAAACCTGATGTTGTTTGAACCTTTAAAATGTTACTAAAATCTTGTTGTGGATATCAGAACTGTGAGACAAGAGATAATGATGAGCATAAGATTCTATTTTAAAATAAAAATGTATCTATATTGGAAAAGTCAGTGAAGTGAACAGATAGTTTGATACATTGAAACAAAATGTCTTCATTCAACAAACTTTAATTGCATTCCTACAGTGTATAACACATAAGGTACTGCAGATACAAAGATGAATGCATCTCCATCTTAAGGGGTTCACTGTGTAGTAGGGCTGACAGATAATTGTGAGAGGTATCATCAGAGAGGAAGGCACAGAGGAAAGAACACAGAAGAGTAATTAGCTCTGAATCTATTGGAAAGGAAACAAAATACTACTGTCTTTGCTATAAAATCAACATGTATCTATTATATGCTTGCTTCTGCATTTTTATTTTGCATCCCTTGGAAAGTTCAGATGGCTGCAATGGAGAAACTGGTCTTTAGCAAGTAGACACCTCTTTTATGTTGGAGGATCATGGAAAAATGGATCTCATATGTACTCACACATCTTTCCAAACTTTAAAAAGACTCTGAATGACTTTGTTGAATTAGTATAACCACTCAGAACTTCCTGGGTCTTCAAGGTTTATAGGTAAGGCTACTAAAAGTGTTTCAGCTAAATTCCATAGAGTTTATTTGAAAATTTGGAAAAGCTGCAAAGGTGAGTTTAGAAGGGTTTTCTCTGTGTGTATAGAGAGTTGGTGAAAACTTTATATTATGTATAAATGAAAAGATAAAACATTTTAGATTTGCTTATGATTTTGTTATGAAGAAATATGATGGGTTTTAATAAGAGCAAATATCTGCAACACACTGAACAATGATCTCAGTAAGTGTAATGGGGCAAGATAAGAATCTAGTTTCTTTTTCTCACTGTGCTCTTATCTTTCAGTCAACACTGACTGCCTCCTTTCTATAATTTGAGAATTTACAAGAAAATAGAACATGAGACCTTCAGTAAACTGAGTTTATGTGATTCAATAAGCATCATTCACCCTAAATCTAATTTTACCAGTTAAGTTCTCAATAATAGGCCCATGTTCCAAAACATTCTTGAAAACACTGAGGAAATCTTTGGAGAGTATCATCTCTTGTATACTTATTCCACATTGGATTTATTGTCATTTAATGTCACACCATCACTTACAATCCTTTCGACAAGAGAGAGTAGTTATGTCTGACTCTAGACTGTGCTTTGCAAATAAAATTTAGTGAGTACAGAAGCAAGTGCCTTACTCCCAAACTCAAATAAATGGAGAACTAATGCTGAATGAACACTGATACATTATTTAAAGTTGGGTTAGAATGTTCTGTTACATAACAATGGCAATGCGAAAAAAATGATGGAAGTGCTCAAATATCTGCATGCAGAGGATTTGTAAAGGAAGGTGATATAGTTTGGCTCTGTGTTCTCTCTAAATTTCATGTTGAATTGTAATTCCCAGTGTTTGAGATGGGGCCTGGTGGTAGATGATTGAATCATGGGGAAGAATCCCTCATGGGTTGCTGCTGTCTTCACAATGCTGAGGAAGTTCTCTCGGGATCTGATTGTTTAAAAGAGTGTGGCCCCTCTCTCCCACAACTATCTCTCTTGTTCTTACTGCTGCCACGTGAGACATCTGCTCCCTCTTCATCTTCTGGTGTGATTGGAAGCTTCCTAAGGCTTCCGCAGAAGCAGATGCCAGCTCTATGCTTCCTGTACAGGCTGCAAAATCATAAGCCAATTAAACCACTTTTCTTTAAATAAATTACTTAGTCTTAGGTATTTCTTTATAGCAATACAAGAATGGCCTAGTACAGAAAATTGGCACTGAAGAGGGGGGAACTGCTATAAAATTACTTGAAAATGTGGAAGCAGCTTTGGAACTGGGTAAAAAGCAGAGGTTGGAAGAGTTTGGAGGGCTCAGAAGAAGACGAGAAGATGATGGAAAGTTTGGAATTTATTAGAGACTGGTTAAATGGTCATGATCAAAATGCTGATAGTGATATGGACAATGAAATCCAGGCTGAGGAGGTCTCAGATGGCAATGAGAATCTTATTGGGAACTGGAGCAAAGGTCATGCATGTTATGCCTTAGCAAAGAACCTGGCTGCATTGTGCCCCTGCCCTAGGGATCTGTGGAAGTTTGAACTTCAGAGTGATGATTTAGAATATCTGGCAGAAGAAATTATTACTAAGCTGCAAAGTGGTCAGGATGGGGCCTGGCTGCTTCTAACAACCTACACTCATGTGTAAAAGCAATGACTTTAAGTTGAAAATTCTATTTAAAAGGGAAGCACAGAAAAAAAGTTTGGAAAATTTCCCTAGCCATATGACAGAGAAAGCAAAAGCATCTGGAGGAGAGGAATTGAAGCAGGCTGTGGAGCAACCACTTACTAGAGATATTTGCATTATGAAACAGTAGCCAAGTGCTAATATCCCAGACAATGGGAGAAAGGCCTCAAAAGCATTTTGAGACTTTCATGGCAGCCCCTCACATCACAGGTCTAGAGGCCTAGGAGAATGGTCTTCTGGGCCAGGCCCGGGGCTATGCTGCTAGGTACAGCCTCAGGACACTGCTGTCTGCATCCTGGCGGCTCTGGCTCCAGACTCAGCTCAAAGGGTCTCAGATACAGCTGGGGCTGCTGCCTCAGAAGATGCAAGCTATAAACCTTGGCAACTTCCATGTGTTGTTAAGCTTGTAGGCACACAGAGTGCAAGAGTGAATGAGGCTTGGCATCCTCCACCTGGATTTCAAAGGATGTGTGAGAAAGCCTGGGTAACCAGGCAGAAGCCTGCTTCAGGGGCAGGGTCCTCACAGAGAACCTCTACTAGGGCAATGCAGAGAGAAAATGTGGCTTTGGAGCTTCCACACAGAGTCCTCACTTAGGGCACTGACTAGTGGAGCTGTGAGAAGGGGCCACCATCCTCCAGACTCCAGAACGTTAGAGCCACTGGTAGTGTGTACTCTGTGCCTGTAAAAGCCACAGGCTCTCAATCCCAACTTGTGAGAGCAGCTACTTGAGCTGCACCCTGCAAATCCACAGGACATTGGGAGTCTACCCCTTGCTCCACTGTGCCTTTGATGTAGGACAGAGTCAAAGGAGATAATTTTGGAGCTTTAAGATTTAATGACTTCCCTGCTGGGTTCTGGACTTTCATGGTGCATGTAGTCCCCTCTTTTTGGCTGATTTTTCCCTTTCGGGATGAGAATGTTTACCTAATGCTTGTGTCTTTGAAGTAAGTAACTTGTTTTTTATTTTACATGCTCATGGGGGAAGGGACTTGCTTCATCTCGGATGAGACTTTGGACTTTGAATTTCTGAGTTAATGCTGAAATGAGTTAAGATTTTGGGGGACTGTTGGGAAGGCATGATTGTATTTTGCAATGTGAGAAGAAACTGAGGTTTGAGGGGCAAGGGGCAGAATGATATAGTTTGGATATGTGTCTGCCCTAAATCTCTTGTTGAATTATAATCTCCAGTGTTGGAGGTGGGGCCTAGTAGGAGGTGATTAGCTCATGAAGGAGAATCCCTCATGGCTTTGTGTTGTCTTCATGATGGTGAGTGAGTTCTCTTGAGATCTGTTTTTTTTTTTTATTGTACTTTAGGTTTTGGGGTACATGTGCAGATCATGCAGGATTGTTGCATAGGTACATACATGGCAAGGTGGTTTGCTGCCTCCAGCCCCCTGTCACCTGTATCTGACATTTCTCCCCATGTTATCCCTCCCCAACCTCCCTAACCCCTGTCCCTCCCCTGTTCACCCGTAAGAGACTCCAGTATGTGATGTTCCCCTCCCTGTGTCCATGTGTTCTCATTGTTCAACACCCACTTATGAGTGAGAACATGTGGTGTTGGTTTTGTCCTCGTGTCAGTTTGCTGAGAATGATGGTTTCCAGATTCATCCATGTCCCTGCAAAGGACATGAACTCATTGTTTTCGATGGCTGCATAGCATTCCATGGTGTAGATGTGCCACATTTTCCTTGTCCAGTCTATCATCGATGGGCATTTGTGTTGGTTGCAGGTCTTTGTTATTGTAAACAGTGCTAAAATAAACATACGTGTGCATGTGTCTTTGTAATAGAACGATTTATAATCCTTTGGATATATACCCAGTAATGGGATTGCTGGGTCAAATGGAATTTCTATTTCTAGGTCCTTGAGGAATCGCCACACTGTCTTCCACAATGCTTGAACTAATTTACACTCCATAGACAGTGTAAAAGTGTTCCTACTTCTCCACATCCTCTCCAGCATCTGTTGTCTACAGATTTTTTAATGATCACCATTCTAACTCGTTTGAGGTGGTATCTCAGTGTGATTTTGATTTGTATTTCTCTAATGACCAGTGATGATGAACATTAATTCATATGTTTGTTGGCCTCATATATGTCTTCTTTTGAAAAGTATCTGTTCATAGCCTTCGCCCACTTTTGAATGGGTGGTTTGTTTTTTTTTCTTGTTAATCTGTTTTAGTTCGTTATAGATTCTGGATATTAGCCCTTTGTCAGATGGGTAGATTGCAAAATTTTTTCCCATTCTGTTGGTTCCCGGTCCACTCTAATGATTGTTTCTTTTGCTGTACAGAAGCTCTGGAGTTTAATTAGATCCCTTTTGTCTATTTTGACTTGTTTAAAAACAGTGTGGCACCTCCCTCCCCACAACTCTCTCTCTCTCTTGCTCCTACTTTCACCATATGAGACACTTGCTTCCCCTTCACCTTCTGCCATGATTGGAAGCTTCCTGAGGCCTACCCAGAAGCAGATGCCAGTGGTATGCTTCCTGTATAGCCTGCAGAACCATGAGCCTATTAAACTTCTTTTTTTTATTTTAAATAAATTACTTAGTAGCAGGTATTTCTTTATAGCAATGCAAGAATAGGCTAATTCAGAGGTATGTTTTAAATATTAGAGAGCAACTTCAATAAATGACTGTTAACTTTCCAAGTTTCTAATAGCAATATTCCAGCAATTTACTTTTGCTCTCTAAACATCGAGGTGGCTAACAATACTTACTTGCTTTGCTTTTCCTTGTTAATTATGTAAGTTTCTTAGAAATATTTCTTAAGGTTGCCTGACATGTTCTGTTCTTTCCAAAACCATGCCAGTTATTGCTTGAGAATACATTAACTCCACTTTCTTCATGCCCTTCTAATGCTTTGCTTTTATGTCTATTTACATATGTATTTATGTATAAATGTATACACATAAATATAATATGTATACATAATATATATACCTGTATATATATATATATGTATGTACATATTATTTTACTAAATATTGGTGTCACCTACTGGACATTTATTTCTAGTAATAATCTTCCTACTTGAGAAAGTAGCTTTAAGTCAGCAGAGAGTGGCCATGCTTAGCAGAATTCTACTATTATTGTGAGTACAAGTGGTCTGTGATGTTCCACTGTTTTCTGTGCCTGTTCTGTTCTTTTTTGTTAAGCTTTATTTGCCATATTATTTTTCTTTTAGTTTAAAAAATAAATGAAAGGCTTTGAGTCTATTGAATCCCAGTGACATGTTAATCTTGCTTCTTCGAAATCTCACATGTCAAAGGACTGTGAGTCAGTTCTCACAGCGATACCTTTTCCTGCTGTGTGAGTTTGATCAAAACATCTAATTTCTTTTCAGTTTCCTTTGTGTAGAAGTCAAAGGAGATCATCAGCAACTTGTCGCTATGGTTGTGTCATGGGAACATCTCCTTTTGAAATTCTACACTGATCAAAACTAGCCCCAGAGAAATTAAGATTTAGACAGAATTTGCCATAGCTAGGATTTTTTTTCCTGTATGATGTTAGAGCTCTTTGCCTAGACTTCTTCCTAAAATTTGGTAAATTTGGCAATCCAACTATTCCAAATGCAGGGCCCCTCCTACCACTGCATTCACTGGGTCAGTCTTCCAGATTGCTTCTTTCCCTATCAATATTTGCTTGTCTTGGATTTCCTCTTTTATTTAGTTAATTTCTATAAGTTAATATGTTAAACAAATATATAAATGTATATTCAGATGTTAATAATCACAGACTATTCATTTCAACCCCAATTTATTTTTCCTGCTGTTTCTTAGATGCTTATAGCTGGATATGGATCACTCCAACTGCAGCTCTTATCCAGCTCCAGGTTCTGAGCCAATCCATAATGAGGATGGAAAAGGTGATTATTTCAGTTTGAATTAGGAGTGATGGAAAGTTCCTCTTGTCGAGGCATATTGAGTTGTCTGTTGTTTTAGATAGGATTTTCTTTTTTTTTTTAATTGCATTTTAGGTTTTGGTGTACATGTGAAGAACATGCAAGATTGTTGTATAGGTACACACGTGGCAGTGTGATTTGCTGCCTTCCTCCCCTTCACCTATATCTGGCATTTCTCCCCATGCTATCTCTCCCCAACTCCCCACCCTCCACTGTCCCTCCCCTATTTCCCCCCAACAGACCCCAGTGTGTGATGCTCCCCTCCCTGTGTCCATGTGTTCTCATTGTTCGGCACCCGCCTATGAGTGAGAACATGCGGTGTTTGATTCAGTGTTCTTGTGTCAGTTTGCTGAGAATGATGGTTTCCAGATTCATCCCTGTCCCTACAAAGGACACAAACGCATCGTTTTTGATGGCTGCATAGTATTCTATGGTGTATATGTGCCACATTTTCCCTGTCCAGTCTATAATTGATGGGCATTTGGGTTGGTTCCAGGTCTTTGCTATTGTAAACTGTGCTGCATGAACATTCGTATGCATGTGTCCTTATAGTAGAATGATTTATAATCCTTTGGATATATACCAGTAATGGGATTGCTGGGTCAAATGGAATTTCTATTTCTAGGTCCTTGAGGAATCACCACACTGTCTTCCACAATGGTGGAACTAATTTACACTCCCACCAATAGTGTAAAAGTGTTCCTATTTCTCCATATCCTCTCCAGCATCTGTTGTCTCCAGATTTTTTAATGATAGCCATTCTAACTGGTGTGAGATGGTATCTCAATGTAGTTTTGATTTGCATTTCTGTAATGACCAGTGATGATGAGCATTTTTTCATATGTTTGTTGGCCTCATGTATGTCTCTTTTGTAAAGTGTCTGTTCATATCCTTCACCCACTTTTGAAGGGGTTGTTTGTTTTTTTTCTTGTAAATCTGTTTTAGTTCTTTGTAAATTCTGGATATCAGCCCTTTGTCAGATGGGTAAACTGCCAAAATTTTTAGTCCAAAATCTCCTGACACTGATAAGCAACTTCAGCAAAGTCTCAGGATAAAAAATCAATGTGCAAAAATCACAAGCATTCCTATACAACAATAACATACTTAAAGAGAGCCAAATCAAGAATGAACTGCCATTCACAATTGCTACAAAGAGAATAAAATACCTAGGAATACAACTAACAAGTAACATAAAGGACCTCTTCAAGGAGAGCTACAAACCACTGCTCAACGAAATAAGAGAGGACACAAACAGATGGAGAAATATCCCATGTTCATGGTTAGGAAGAATCAATATTGTGAAAATGGCCATACTGCCCAAAGTAATTTACAGATTCAATGCTATCCCCATCAAGCTACCAATGACTTTCTTCACAGAACTGGAAAAAACCACCTTAAACTTCATATGAGACCAAAAGAGAGCCCGCATAGCCAAGACAATCCTAAGCAAAGAGAACAAAGCTGGAGGCATCACACTACCAGACTTCAAACTATACTGTAAGGCTACAGTAATCAAAACAGCATGGTACTGGTACCAAAACAGAGATGTGGACCAATGGAACAAAACAGAGGCCTCAAAGGCAACACAACATATCTACAACCATCCGATCTTTGACAAACCTGACAAAAACAAGCAATGGGGAAATGATTCCCTGTTCAATAAATGGTGTTAGGAAAACTGGCTAGCCATGTGCAGAAAGCAGAAACTGGACCCCTTCCTGACACCTTACACTAAAATTAACTCCAGATGGATTAAAGATTTAAACATAAGACCTAACACCATAAAAACCCTAGAAGAAAATCTAGGCAAAACCATTCAGGACATAGGCGTAGGCAAGAACTTCATGACCAAAACACCAAAAGCATTAGCAACAAAAGCCAAAATAGACAAATGGGACCTAATCAAACTCCACAGCTTCTTCACGGCAAAAGAAACAGTCATTAGAGTGAATTGGCAACCAACAGAATAGATAGGATTTTCATAGTGTCAGCAGCCCCATATTGACTATTAAGCAGCTTAGGTAAATAGGAAGATAACTGGAATACCCTGGGGGACCCTAAGTAATAAAAGGAAATGCTGAACAACTAACACCTCAAAGATCAGCTAAGACCGAACTGGGGAAAGGGGACTTAGAATGCTTGTAAATTATTAATTTGCTATAGACCAGAGTCAGCTACAAATTGGGGAAACATGACTGTCAGTAACTTATGAAGCTTATATTTTGCACTTCTAAAGGTAGCAGAATCCTGAAGTGTAAACAATCTCTTCTTATCCCTGCTTTTTTCCTCCTGTGTGTTTTGTCTTGCTTTTTTTTTTTTTTTTTTTTTATTGTGTTGCGGAGACAGAAAACCAGGGCAGTGTATTTGGTAGGAACTCAAAGATAGAAGAAACTCATAATCTTACTTTGGTTTTTGTTTCAGATGCTATGGAATATTAGAAAATATAAATTTATGAACTGCTATAAACTGTTCTTTGTGAACATCAGGTAACTTTTGTCTTCTCTTTGTTGTCACTGCAACTTTTTAAGTTCTATTTTATCTTAATTTGGTGTTTTATTTATGACTTTGTGGTTTATCCCCTCATTGGTTCTCTTAAGCAGAGGTTCTTAATTGCAACAGGAAGATCTTGACATACCAAAAACAGTGTACATAAATATTAAGAGGCCTGGTTTGTGTGGGAGTTTGTTCCATTTTTCGAGTCTGGGGTTTCTTTTCTCACGTTTTGCTTAGACGAGGTTGAGGCATCTCTGTTGCTGTGTGTAAACATGAGCCAGGCAGACCAAGTGCGGTGATTACTGACGCTCTCACTAAATGAGGGCAGGAGGTTGATGTGTGCACGAAAGCGGGGAGGTGAGGACAGAGTGGCATAGGATTGGAGATGTTATGATGGGGCTGGGACTGTCCAGGACAGTCTCTGAAACCAACCAGTCCCTCTGCTGACTTCACTGTTCACTGTGGAGCAGCCATTGACTCTCAAAAAGACTGAAACCGATTCAGAATATAGCAGTTGTATCAGGAATTAGATGACCCTCGTCAACCCTGGAAATCACATTCTTTAACCTTGTAGATGGTAACATTTCATAATTCATCTTTCATAGCTTTAGATGAATCATTATGCAGCATTCACAGAAAATTAAAAGCTGCTGAGAAGACCTAAAAATTATCAGTCCATTAGGATTCCCCTCCTTTATACAGAATTTCCCCTCATTTGGGGCAGTTTCCAAGAGAGTGGAATAATACCATAGAAAATGTCACAATTTCACTTCTCTTTTAGGAGAAAATTTGCGTGTTTTACACAAAAGATCACTTCGGAACTAATCATGAAATAGATTTGAAACACTGAAGCTGTCTCTCTCTGTCTCTGTCTCTCTCTTCTCTCTCTCTCTCTCTCTCTCTCTCTCTCTGTCTTCCCTTTCTTTCTCTTTCTTCTTTCTGGCAGAAACCATACCCAACTTCCAAATCATGCATCAGTTGATCTAGAGAAGGAAGGCCTTGGGAAGCTGTGGATAGCTCTAAAACGATTTGATTGCACAACTGCTATGAGATGAGGGTATGACAGAGGTGTTTGTAGTCTTATAGAGTTGAATGAAAGTACCCATGATTGCATCTAATTAAAGTCTGTTTCAGCCATGCCTAATGCAATAGCAACACTTGATATTAACCAGTGATTAAAACTATGCCCAACACTATGTAATAAGGAAGACATTATCCAGGTTTTTTTCTTTCTCAGAAACACTGTTCAGTCTCCTCTTTCTACTTCTTTAATGAGTCTTTTCTGCCCAAACCCATGTATTTTTGTACCTGAACCATTACCCTGCCCTGCCCTTCTGCTCTCCCTCCCTCTCTTTCATTTTCTTCCTAGACAATTTCACTGTGAAACCTTTACCTTTGTTAACAGTTTACCTTTGTGAAATTAGAAGAAAAAGTAGATCATTTTAATGAGTAGTTGAACTCTTGGGGCTTCTAAGGACTATCTCTCATGGTCAAGTACAATCTATAGTCTTTCAGTCATAATCTACAAACAAAGCAAAATTTGTCTAAACAAACGTTTCCCATGATATTAACAGATAAGAACAAGGAATGACTTTGTTGAAACATATTTAAGGGAAATTGAAACCAAGGTTAGTTTTTATATGCTAGGAATTAGAGGTCAGTAGGAAAAAACTAAGGTATTTTTCAAAAACTTTTTAAAGTTTATTTTTGAGCAGGGAACATTTTTGAATATAAATTCAATACCCCAACAGGAGAGGCATCTCCAAACTGGTTCCAGATGCTAATGTCATTGTCTCTTTATTAAGTAAATAGACCATAAAATAGACATGTTTAAAAAAATACTTATTTTTAAACATGTATTTGAGGACCTCTCAATTTTACCTAAAGTAAAAAATCGGAATTCTTATGACGGTCTTTGGGGCCTGACCTGATCTGATCTCTGACTTGTCTGGCCTGAGCCTCCTTTGCTCTTCTCACCCCTCATTCGCCTCCAGCATCACTGGCCCTCTGGCCACTTCTCAACCTGTCAGGCTCATTCTTGCCTTAGAGCTCTTGCACTGACTATTCCTTTTGACTGGAATATCCCCAGATATCTACTTGACCAGCTCCTTCACTTCCTTCACATTTTTGGTCAGACTGTCTTGTCAATGAGGCCTTCTGTAATCACTGTACTTAGAATAGCAATTGGCCCCCTCCTTATCCAGTTACCACTTATCTTCATCTGCTTTCCCCCTCATTCTACTTAATAACTTCTAACCCATTATTTAATTCAATATATTATATTTATATTAGTTTTCTCTTTCTTCCCCATTAGAATGAAGAAGCTATGAGGACAGGGATCTTTCTCTGTTTTGCTCAAATGTCCAGGACAGTATCTGGCCCATAGGAGACACTAAAAAGTCTTGTTGAATAAGGAGTTAAGGGCTGGGGCTTGTATTAATTTGTTCAATGATTGAACAAACATTTATTAAGTGCTTAGTTTTTACTAGTCACTCTGCTAGATAAGAGAATCCAGAGGTGAGTCTTACTTTGGAGAGAGATGAATGAATGGAAAAACAAACAAACATGTATTATGTATAATGTAGGGTTGAGCACAGGGTGTTCTGGAAGGATATAAGGTGGTGCATAACCCAGTACAGGCAGGGTCATGAAGGATTCATTAATTTTATTTACTCAACAAATAATGCTTACTATGTGCTAATTATGCTTCCCGGCACTTTAAAAGAAGGCAGGTTCAACCAGCTTGGGTCCTTTGCCCTTTGCCCTTTGCCCTTTTCCTGCTTCCCTCTGTCTGAGCAGCCATCTTGCTACCATGTGGTTTCAAAAGGGCAAATGCCAGAGGCCAAGGCCAGGTGAACAGAAGTTTAGAAAGAGTTGAGTTCCTGATGAAATCATGAAGCCACAGTTCCATTTTGATTGGCTGATCTCCAGCTTTCTTATAAGTGAGAAAAGATCACAAGTGATCCTCCTGCTGCCTTCATCTCCCAAAGTCTTGGAATTGCAGGCATGACCCACCACACCAAGGTAGGGCTAGTCTAGATTCTAATACAACATCAATCCACGTGCCCCACAAAGGCTCTGCTGTTACCTGTTTTCCCTTGTAGAGTTTTATCTGCTTAGTATGAGACCCCACTCTGCCTATGCCTGCATGTGGCCAGTGTTTCCAGGAAAATGTCAGTGATCTAAGCCCACCTACGAAGGGATCTTCCCTTTTTGAATTTTAATTCATCAGTTTTCTTTGCATTTCCAGCTGTCTGATGTCCTCAAAGTAATTAGAAAATTACTTTGTTTTGGCTTTCTAAGTCCCACCAATTCTTCTTATATCCTTTTCAGAAACAGTATTCTGAACTCATAGATTTAGTGAAAGTTTGGATATATTCTGGGATTCTAAATGGAAGTGATTTTCTCTTGAGCCTCTGGAAGAAGGATATGTAGGCACGGCTTTGTTGTAGCTCTGACAGACAGTAGTGCCTTTACTATTGTACTGTTATTTTGAAGAAAGCACTCTTACTATTCTCATATTACTTGCAATGTCTTTAAAAAATATGAAAATATAGTCATGCTTAACTAGAACAATGTCAAAAGGAAGGCAAGCAAAGATTATAGAAAAGTAAGACTGAGTGTCATGTTAAGCTTGCCATTCTATCCACATGCTAAGGACCCAAGTCACGTGTGTCTGGCCATTACCATTCACTTTTCTTATACACCCCACCAGATCCAGAGAAAATGGATCACATTGAGCAGTCTGACTAGGAAGATGATAGAAATTCATCTTTAAAGCATGGTATGAGATATTTACAATGACTCATATTTTAAATAAGGAAATAGAGGCTCAAGGGGATAAAGAAAGTTACCTAAGATGACATAGCAAATACATGGTGGTTAATAGAGAACAGAGAATTTTCCTCACCCATGCTGAGGCTGTCTGCTTTTGTTTCTCTGGATCGCGGAATAGCCTTCCCTGTCTTGAGAAACTGTCTTTCTTCACTTTGCTAGTGGTCTCATTCACTGTGTTTGCTCCTAGCTCTGACTTCATCCCCCAACTCTCTTCATCCCCCTCCTGCAAGGCCTGATTGGAAGAAAAAGTCTCCATTTCTCTTAGTTCCACTTTCATTGTCTACCCTTTTCCTCTTTAAAGGAAAACAAACAAACAAGTGGGAAAAAATCACCATTACCATTTCAAGAATAAAAGAAACCAAAATATCCTATTAAAGCACTTTTTTCATTTTTTGGGTGTGTGATAGGACATTTTATACTCCAGTAGTTAAGATTTCTCTTTTAATCTATAAAATTTAAGGTTTTCATTTCTTGTGGCTCTAAGTTTATTTTTGATTACAGCAAATGGGACACACAGATAGACATTCTATCCTCTCTGGTGGAGTTTTGTCACCTAGAGTCATTCAAAACAGAAAGATGAATATCTCTAATAGGAAATATATTGATAAGGGTGCTATGATATCCTCGGCTAGTAACGCAATCAAAAATGAGCCTTGATTCACTCTATGAAATTGGGAAAATATTACCTGACCCTTTTTTCCCTCAGTGATAAAATTAGGACAAATGGTATCCATGTGGAATTGAAGTTTTAAGAGGAACATTTTATGAAACTAGTCTAAGTTGTTAGAAGGTGCCATTTATACATATGTTTATTAAATATATATTTGTAAAATGTTTATGTATATATTATTGATGTTTCAGCTTCTTTTAAAAAAGAAACTAAAACTTTCCAGAATTGGATATATTAGTACCTGTACATTGATTCTGTCTTTCCTCCAACTGTGTAAAAAACTTCTTCATGTTGAAGAAGACAAAGAGAAATGCTGAAGTCTGGGTTGGCCAGAAGCCAACTCAGAGAGAGATTTGTTTGCAGGAAGTTTATTGGGCATGCAATTTGGATTCCATACCTGTGTGGTCTGAAGGTCAGTGAAATAGGGCGCAGAGAGAGATTGGGCTGAGCTGCAGTCACAGCAAAGGCCTTCGTCAATCCTGCCGTCATCATCAGACTTAGGCTGGTCTCAAACTTCTGACCTTGTGATCCAGCCCGCTTGGCCTCCCAAAGTGCTGGGATTACAGGCATGAGCTGCTGTGCCCAGCTGAAATGACCAGTTATAGTGTAAAAATTTGTTGAATATTGACAAATTATATGGTATACAATCTGAATTTGTGTGAAAGCATATAGTAATAGAAAAATAATTAGTGGATAGTCTAGAAACAGATAGAATAGTTGGTTTTACCAATTTTTATTAATACTATTATAGATCAGTCCATATTTCCAAAAATAAATTTTATCTTTTTAAAGAAGAAGCTTTCAGTTTTCTTGATGTTCTATTTCCTATTATATTGATTTCTGCTCTAATTTTTATTTCATGTTTTCTGCTAATTTTACATCTTATTTGCTTTTCTTTTTTTGCTTTTTTTTTTTTTTTTCAAAGAAAGAAGTAGAATAAAAGAGAAAAAAGGAATAAAGAGAAAGAGGGAGAGAGAACGAGAATCTTGCTCTATTGCTCAGGATTTCATTTAAATCTGTGAAATGCTTATGCAATTATTAAAAAGTGATTTATTTCCTATTATGTGATCACTTTTAGAATAGGTATGATATAATATTGAAAAAAATATATGTTTTGTGGATATGGGGTGATAGGTTCTGTAAATATTTATTAAATTTGCTTGTTACAGGTCTGAGTTCAAATCTGATTTTTTTTTCTTTCCTTTCCATTAGGTTGGTAGATCTACCTCCATCCCTTTATGTTAAGTCTTTGTGT
>PVKP010017975.1:0-45070 GCA_004027715.1 Plecturocebus donacophilus
AGAGGTGCAAAGAAGCAGGCAGCTATTGTTTGGTACCTTCTCAAACTGCTGCAACTCCCTCCTACCCCCAAATGAATTGACTTCCAGGGGATTTTAAGGGCCACTGCCTCTTCCCTCTTCCCTTTATTTTTCTCTTTTTGCCCTTTTGGGAGCCAGACATTAAAGTCTAGGACATTCAAAAGCAGCTGTATATGTGAGGAAAATTAGAAAGTGACCACTGTTAAAGCAAACTAAATATAGCCTGAGAAGGACTCTGTACTTCTATATTTGAGTCCTTGTGGATGAACCTAGCTTAATAGTAAGATGAGAGTGAAAACCTAATTTAAGAGTATGCACTGTAACAGTAACTCAGTCTTGGGTAATCCCCGAGGACATACTTCAACCACTCATAGACTGCTAAGTGTTCAAACTGTGTTCAAATAAGGCAAACATGAACCTGTAACCAATCCAGCTGTTTCTGTGCCTCAGTATCAATTTCTGCAGGCTATTTTCCTTTCTTTGTCTCTAAATCTTCTTCACCTATATGGCTGTGCTGTAGTCCTTGTGAATCTGCTGTGATTCTGGGGGCTGCCCAATTTGCAAAACATTCATTGCTCAATTAAACTCCTTTAAATTTCATTCAGCTGAATTTTTTCTTTTATTACCACACAAGCCCATGGGAAGCTACAGACTCAGAAAATACCTGAGAAGACCTTAAGTATATACCTCAGTCTGATTCTTGACACAGAGATAGCCTAGAACACTCAAATTTTAAAAAATCATTAAACAACAAATAGTAGCCAAAAACCGCAAACCCAGGGAATAGGAGGAGAATCTGGTTCCTAGAGTTACCACTTTGTTAAATTTAAATGCCCAATTAAAAAAAAATCACAGGGCATACAAAGAAATGTGAAATGTCTCATTCAAAGGAAAAAATAAATAAATCAACCAAAACTGTTCCTGAGTAACATAGATGGAAGATCCACTAGACAAAGACTTTAAAACTGACTTAAACATATTTTAAAAACTAAACGAAGATGTAAAAAAAAATCAAGAAAATGATGAATGAACAAAATAGAAATATCAGTAAAGATATCAAACCTAAAAAGAAACCAAAATTAAATTCTGCAGATGTAGGTATTATAACTAAAACCAAAAAATTCCCTAGAGAGATTCAAAGGCAGGTTTGAACAGGCAAAAGAAAGAATCAGTTAAGGTAAGACAATAGAAATTATTAAGTCTAAGGAACAGAAAGGAAAAAATCTTGAAGAAAAGTGAACAAAGCCTAAGGGACCTATAGCATACTATCAAGTAAACCAACATACACATTGTGGAAGTTTTAGAAGAAGAAGAGAGAAAAAGGTAGAGAGAATATTTGGAGAAATAATGGCTGAAAAACTTCTGACACTGGATGAAAGACATAAATATAAACATCCAAGAAACAACAAAATCCAGATACGATGAACTCAAGGAGAACCACACTGAGATACATTATAATGAAACTTTTGGTTGAAAACGACAGACTCACTACATAAAAGAGATTTTCAATAAGATCATAAGCAGATTTCTCATTAGAAACCTTGGAGGCCAAAAGCCATTGGGCTAATATATTCCAAGTGCAAAAAAACAAAAAAAAAACGCTATTAACCAAAAATTCTATCTCTGGCCAAACTATCCTTCTAAAGTGAGAGATTAAGACATACTCCCAGATGACTGGGCACAGTAATTCACACCTGTAATCCAGTACTTTGGTAGCCTGAAGCAGGAGAATTGCTTGAGGCCAGAAGTTCAAAACCAACATGGGAAACATGCTGAGACCTCATTCTTACAAAAAATAGTAGTTAACAAAGAGGGCATGGTGGTGCATGTCTGTAGCCCTGGCTACTTGGGAGGCTGAAGTGGGAGGATCACTTGAGTCCAGGAGTTTTAGGCTGCAGTGAACTACAATTATGCTACTTCACTCCAGCTTCAGTGACAGATCACAAGATCTTGCCTCTAAGGAAAAAAATATATATTCCCAGAAAAACAAAAAACAAAAATGAAGAAGTTCAGGAGTTTGTTACCAGTAGAACTGCCCCAAAATAAATGCTTAAGGGAAGCCTGCAGCATGAAATGAAAGGACACTGGATAGTCATTCAAAGACATATGAAAAAAAATAACTATCTCAGTAAAGGTAAATACATGTGCAATCATAAAATCAAGTATTGTTGTAATAATGGTTTATAACTCCATTTTTTGTTTTCTACAAGATTTAAGAGAAAACATTTAAAAAATTATTACTCAAAAACCTAATATTGTAACTTTGGTTGGTAACTCCACATTTCATTTTCTATATAAATTAAAAGATTCGTGTATTTTAAAGAATTATTTGTTTATGTTTTGGGGTGCATAATATATAAAGATGTAATTTTATGACATCAGCCACTGAAATAAGTGAGGATGCAGATATAAAAGAGTAAAGGTTTTGTATATTATTAAAGTTAAGCTGGTATAAATTTAAATTAGAGTATTATTACTTTAAGATGTTAAACGTAATCCTCCTGACACCCATAAATAAAAAACAGAATATATACAAAGGAAATGAGAAATAAATTTAAACACTTCACTATAAAAAATCAACTAAACCCAGAAGAAGACGATAATGCAAAAACTGAGGGATAATAAAGTATAAGGCATACAGAAAACAAATAGCAAAGTGACAGAAGTTAAGATTCTCCTTATCAGTAATGTGGAGTCAACTCTCCAATCAAAAGATACATACTGGTGAAATAGATATTAAAAATACATGATCCAGTGAAATGCTGTCTACAGAGACTCATGTTAGATTAAAAAATACAAACAGATGGAAAGTGAAAAGATGGAATGATAGGCTGGGTGTAGTGGCTCATACCTGTAATCACCGCACTTTGAGAGGCCAAGGTGGGTGTATCACCTGAGGTCGGGAGTTTGAGACCAGTGGTCAAATGGTGAAATCCTGTCTCTACTAAAAATATGAAAAAATAGCTGGGCGTGGTGGCGCATGCTTGTAATCCCAGCTTCTCTGGAAGCTGAGGCAGGAGAATCACTTGAACCTGGGAGGTGGAAGTTGCAGTGAGCCGAGATTGCACCATTGCACTCCAGTTTGGGCAACAAGAACAAAACTCCATTTCAAAAGAAAGATGGAATGATAGGAAAAGCTATTCTGGCCTGGCATTGTGGCTCACACCTATAATCCTAGCACTTTGGGAGGCAGAGGTGGGCAGATTACCTGAGGTCAGAAGTTCAGGATCACTCTAGGCAACATGGTGAAACCCTGTCCCTACTAAAATACAAAAAATTAGCAGGGGTGGTGGTGGGCGCCTGTTGTTCCAGCTTCTCTGGAGACTGAGGCATGAGAATTGCTTGCACTCAGAGGCAGAGGTTGCAGTGAGCTGAGACTGCACCACAGAATTCTAGACTGGGCAACAGAGCCAGATTCTGTCTCCCAAAAAAATAAAAATAAAAATAAAAAAATTAAAGTGTGTTTATTTAAAAGAAAAAAAAAAGGTAAAAGAAAAGTTATTCCATGCAAATAGTAACCAAAAGAGAGCAGCAGTGGCTATATCAATATAAGACAAAATATACTTTAAATCCAAAAAGTTAAAAAGACATAAATAAGGACATTATAAATTAAAATGTTCAATACAGCAAGAAGATATAAAAACTCTAAACACTCATGCATCTAATAACAGACCATGAAAATACATGAGGCAAAAGCTGGCAGAAATGAAGGGAGAAATATAGTTCTACAATAATAAAGATTTCAATACACTCTTCTCAATAACGAAGACACTAATCAGACACAAGATAAGAAAGGAAGTAGAAGACAACACAATAAATCAACTAGATCTAACAGACATATACAGACCACCACCCAACATAAACAGCATACATATTCTTCTCAAGCACACATGGAATATTTTCCAAGATATATCACATATTAAGTCACAAATTCTCCATAAATTTTAAAAGATAAATATTATGCAAATTGTCTTCTCTGACCACAACAGGATGAAACTAGAACTCAATAACACAAAGTAAACTAGAAACTTCACAAATTTGTGGAAACTGCATAACACACTTCTTTTTCCTGTTTTTCACATTGGGCAAGTAATATGAATATGTTGTAACAACCAGGTTTGAGAAAGGCACATCTCATCCATGTACGTGAAAACCTAATCATCAGGCTTGTGAGCTATAAAAGGATCACACAGCACCCTCTTCAACAACCAATGGGCCAACGAAATCAGAAAAGAACATAGAAAATAATTAGAGACAAATGAAAATGAAACTACAACATACCAAAACATATGGTAGATAGCACAATTGGTGCTAAAGTAAAAAACTATAGCTGTAAATGCTTAATGTTAAACAAAAAAGGTCTCAAAACAACAGCCTCACTTTATTCCTTAAGGAACTAGAAAAAGAAGAACTAAACTCAAAACTTGCAGAAAGAAGGAAATAATAAAGATTAGACAAAGATAAAATAGAGGATTAAATAGAGAAAAATCAATAAAAACAAAAATTGATTCCTCAAGATCAGCAAAATTGATGAAATTTTAGCTAGATGAACTAAGAAAAAAAGAAAAATTTAAATTAATAAAATCAAAAATGAAAGTGGAGACATTACTAATTATTTCACATAAATAAAAAGAATTATAACAGGCTGGGCAGAGTGGCTCCCACCTATAACCCCAGCACTTTGGGAGGCTGAGGCAGGTGGATCCCTTGAGGTCAGGAGTTTGAGACCAGCCTGGCCATAATGGTGAAACCCCCTCTCTACTGAAAATACAAAAATTACCCAGGTGTGGTAGCCTACACCTGCAATCCCAGCTATTCAGGAGGCTGAGACAAGATAATCACTTGAACCCAGGAGGCAGACACGGCAGTGAGCCGAGATCGCACCCACCACTGCACTCAAGCCTGGGCAACAGAGCAAGACTCAGTCTCAAAGAAATAAATAAATTATAAGACAGTACAAAGAACAAGTGCCAGCAACTAGGTAGCCTATATAAAATGGAAAAATTTCCAGAAACACAAAACCTGCAAAGACTAAATCCTGAAGGAATAGAAAACATGAATAGACTTATAACTGATACAAATATTGAATTAGTAATCAAAAAATCTTTTGAAGAAAAGCTGTGAACCTGATAGCTTCCTCAGTGAATTCTATCAAACATTTAAAGAACTAATACTAATGCTTCTTGAACTCTTCCAGAAAATTGAAGAAATATGATGGTAGAGCTAAATAAGCATCACTATAGAAAACAACAATAAAAAAATGTCTAAGTGATAAGATTTAACAAAAATAAAATGGAAATAAATGTAATATGGGAGAGGTTGATTTGAGTAAGGTTTCTAGGGTTCTTGTATCTTTGGGATAAGAATAAACATATAGATAAACTTTAAACATTATTAAATATGCATGTTTACATTTCTAGATTAATCATGACATGTGTAAATGCCAAACTAGCAGAGGGGGAACATAGAATGAGAAATTTCTGTACCTGTTCTCCATCCAAGCCATCAACACCTTTCTCACCATGGTTACCCTACAGAGCAAAGGAAGAGCAGAATGTTAGAGACGAGAGGAACAGGTGAATGTGATTATTTCTTCTATGTTAATTTCCTGGTTTATATTTCGTTCAGCTAATAGTAGAATTTAGAGTTTACAAAACAACATTTATATAGTGTATCCAATTATTAAAAACAATGACACATTTCTTCCTGAAATAGTCATTATGGGTATATACTGTTTTTCCTAACAGTTTCCAGTGCTAAAAAGAATATGATTTTAAAAACTTTCAAATTTTGAAGAAATAAAAAGACTTCCTTTTAAACTTCTGCACTGAGAACAAGTAACTTATAAAAGTGAGTGAAACATTTCCCACTGGTTGTCCACATGATGGTCCTTTTGTCATTGACTTTCTTTAATTTAAAAAGACTAGCAAATATACTTGGATTAATCTATATAATAGAAACCTGGAAGATCACAGATTAAGAAGAAATTAAGTGAGTGTGTGTACATGTGTGTGCATTTATAACATTTTAGAAAACCTGAAAAACTGAGACTAGGTGACAAGAGTAAAAACAGGCAGCCGCATAATCTATCAAATATTCCATCTCTTTCTAATTATGGGCCCTTCATTTTCCCAGCTATCTCAAAATAATCATAAATATATACATCATAAAGTATAGGTTGAAGCAAAACATTTAGAGTTTTACAGGGAGAATAAAATGTACTTTACATGTGTGGAATAGTTGATTTACTCTTAATATCCACACAAGCAAATCAAGTTTCAGGCATTTTTTTTTAAAAAACAAGTACAGCTGAGTGAGTACCTGAAAATAAGTACACTAAGCTCATGGACTAGAATTACATGATACATTTGCCACAGGCCACAGGAGGTAAATTGGCAATTCCAAAAGACATGCGTAAGGAAGCCCCATGAGCTCTTGTCTGTAACTCATCATTTTGTAACAACTCCCTGGGATAACATGGGGAACAGAGTGGGAACCTAATAAGTACTTCTGAATGAAAATAAAATACATAGGAATTACCCAAGGAGATGAAAGACTTGTGCAAGAAAAATTACAAAATATTGCTGAAAGAAATTAAAGACTTAAAAAAATAGAAACTCATCCTATGTTTATGGACTAGAAGACAATATTTTTAAGATATCAATACTACCAAAAATGACCTACAGATTCAATACAATCCTATGAAAATCCTAATGATACTCTTTACAGAAATAGAAACATTTATCCTAAAATTCATATGGAATATCAAAGTCCCCTGAATAGCCAGAACAGTCTTGAAAAAGGAACAAATCTGGAGGAGTCACAGTTCCTGACGTTAAAACTTACCACAAAGCTACAGTAATCAAAACAGTGTAGTACTGTCACAAAGAAAGACACAGACCGATGGAAGATATAGACCAATGGAATAGAATAGATAATTCAGAAATAAGCCCTTATATCTATGGTCACATGATTTTTGCAAGAGGGCTAAGACTGGTTACTGAGGAAAAGAGTCTTTGCAACAACTGCTGCTGAGAAACTGGATATCCAGATACAAAACAACGATTCGGACCCTTGCCTAACCCCATACACAAACATTTACTTAAATGGATCAAGGATGCACATTTAAAACCTTAAGAAACTACAAGACTCTTAAGAAGAAACATACAGCAAAAGTTTTATGACATTGGATTTGGCAGTGATTTCCTGGATATGATTCTAAGGGCACAGGCTACGAAAGAAAAAAACAGACAAATTGAACTTTATAAAAACGAAAAAAAAAAATGTGTATCAAAAGATAATAGCTTGTATAGCATGATAGCTAATAATAAGTTATATACCTGAAAAGCACTGAGTAGAATTTAAGTGTTCTCACTACCAAAAAGTAATTATGTGAGGCAATGAGTATGCCAATTAACATGATTTAATCATTTTATACTGTATGCAGACATCAAAATATCATGTTGCATACTACAAATATGTATAAATTTTATCTGTCAATAATATATTAATAAAGCTGGGTAGAATTTTTTAAATATATTTTTTAAGACAGTATCAACAGAGTAAAAAGGCAACCTACAGAACAAAATAGTTGCAAATCATACATCTGATAATATATTAATATATAGAGAACTCCTAAAACTCAACAATGAAAAATGAACAATCTGATTTAAAAGTGGGCGAAGGACATGAGTAGACAGTTCTCTAAAGAAAATATGTCAATGACCAATAAGCACATGAAAGATGCTCAGCATCACGAATCATTAGGGAAATGCAAACCAAAACTTACAGTGAGATATCACCCCACACCTGTTAGGAGGGATATTAAATCCTTTTTTAAAAACATAGAAAATAACATGTTGACAAGAATGTGGAGAACTTGAAATTCTTCTGCACTGTTACTGGAATGCAAAATGTTATAGCCACTGTGGAAAACAGTATGGCAAGACCTCAAATATTAAAAATAGAATTACCATATAATCCAGAAGTTCCAATTCTTGGTATATACCCCAAAGAATTGAAAACAGTCTTGAAAAGATATTTATACACCAAGTTTACAACAGCATTATTCACAATTGCTAAAACATAGAAGTAACTCAAGTGTTCATCAGTGGGATGAATGGATAAGCAAAATGTGGTACATGCCTGTAGTCCCAACTGCTAGGGAAGCTGAGGTGGGAAGACTGCTTGAACCCAGAAGTTCTCAACCTAGGCAACATAGTAAGATCCCATCTCTTAAAACATTTTTTAAATACAAAACTTAAAAAGGAAGGAAATATTGACATATGGTACAACATGGATGAACCTTGACGGTGTTATGCTAAATGAAGTAAACCAGTCACAAAAATACATACACATATGATTCCACTTACATGAGATACTTAGAGCAGGCAAAATCATAGAAGCAGAAAGGAGAATAGTGCTCCCAGGGGCTGGGAGAAGAGGCAATATTTATTGTTTCATGAGTATGGAGTTTCAGTTTTACAAGATGAGAAGAGTTACGGAGATGAATGGTGATGATGGTTGTAAAACCTCATGGATACACTTAATACCACTGAGCTGTACAGTTATAAAATGGTTACGATGATAAATGTTATGTTATGTGTATTTTAGCACAATAAAAGAATTGGAAAAAATTTCCCAGAAAAAAATAAATTTCAGTAAAAGATAAATTGTGGCACACTCATAAAATTTAGGGTTAATGTTTGTAAAACAACACATATTTTGTAGCAGATACTGGGAACGTAGATACACACAAAGTCTATGGGACAGGAATAGTCTGGTGGAGTGATAGTCCTATCCACAGATTATTGCAGTCTAATATAATGAATTATGATAGAGGTGCATATAAGATGCATTGAGAGCTGCATTAGTTAAGATTACATGAGTGGCTATAATAAATAAATTTGAAATCTGTGGTTTAACACAATAAAACTTTATTTCCCACTCTTGCAATGATACTATGCAGGAGTTGCTGGTTGGGCAGTTCTCTTTTAAGGAGACTCGGGGACCTGGGCTCTTTTCTCTAACAGCTTTACCATCTTCAACACGTAGTTCCTTTTATCTCCTTGAGAGGGTTCTTTAGATCCGCCACCTGAGTATGGAAAACAATAGGGAAGATCACAACTGGGAGGAATTTACCCACCAAGCCTGAGAGTCCACACATTGTTTCCATTCACCTTCTGCGGTCATTTCAAACAACAAATGAGGCTGAGAAATGTTTTGTTCTGTGCCAGAAAGGAGAAAAAATGTATTTGGTATTCTGCAGCAGAGTCTGCACAAAAGTAAGAGAGACAAAGGGAAATTTCATAGGGATGTAAAGTCTTCCAATTCTTCAAAGATAAGGTCCATTTTCCAGGTGAACAATGCATATCAAAGAGCATTTCAGGCAGAAATAAGAGCTTGTGAAAAGACAAAGAAACATGTACAAAGACAAAAGAACATTCTGGAGTATTGGTGGGAGAGTTCGTTGTTCATTATGGCTGGAATGTAAAATCCAAGGGTAGTAGGTGTTGAAAGTGGAAAACTAGTAACGGGATCATTTAGCTCATCTCTACAAAACTTACTAAATATTATGTTACATATATTTTTACAAAGTGAGGGAAAACATGAATAAGTATAAGCATAATTTTCAAAGAGTTTCCAGTTTAATGAAGGTGACAAAAAAAAAAAAGAGAGAATCTTGTTTTTAAGGAAAAAAAAGGTGAAGACTCGGTATATATTTTTAAAAAAGAATCCGTAGAACTTTGTGTCTGATTGCATGGGAGGCAGCAGGAAAGATAAGAGGAATAGAGAGAAGTATAAAATGACTTTCATGTTATTTTGGAGACTGGGTAGCTAGGAGAGCGGATAAAAGAACTCTGTTTGAGGGTGGGTAGGATCAATTAATGAATGAAATTAATTGTAAAATATTTGAGCTCCAAGAACTTATGGAACATTCAACTTAAGACCAACAAGTCTTAAAACTCACATATATCGTTGTGATTAAAATTTTGCTGAATCCATCTCAACTGGAATCAGGCTCCATTAGTTGTTTCTGTGACTTCACTCTATTTGTAGCAACTCATGTTTGAACGTCTTCTCAGTTAGGCAACAAAACATTTACTGATTCTATAATTCAAAAAAGCAACTCTACTTACAACCCCATTTAGTTGTCATTCCGTTAGACAGAAGACTTAAAAAATTAGAAATATATTTTAAAAAGACATCCTCATGTCCTCTATCTATTGTACATTTCTGCCCTATCACAAGAGTGAAACTGCTTTCATAGTATGTCATTATCTCCTAATTAATGAAATTCATAGATTATTTTAACTCAGCCTATTAGATTTATCTGAGAATGTGGCACTGATCATTCTTCTCTATAAAGAGACTTACAAAATTAACCAGGCACAGTGGTGCATGCCTATAGTCCCAGCTGCTTGCAAGACTGAGGCAAGAGGATTGCTTGAGCCCGGTAGATTGCAGCTGCAGTGAGTTATGATTCCATCACTGCACTCCAGCTGGTCGACAGAGCAAAACCTCGTCTAGAAAATTTAAATATAATACAAATATAAATAAATAAATAACACTGTCTCCTACTTTGACTTGGGTGAAACTGCTCTCACCTGCTGTTCTTACTACCTGATCCTTCTCAGTTTCCTTGGATGGCTCTTCTCCCGACTTCCATAACTGGCCACCTTTTCTTCTATTTCCAAATGGCAACCTCACTTACATCTCTGGCCTTAGCCATGAACTTTGTCAAGGACTCTATAACCCTTGATCAGACTCAGCACTCAAATTCCTCCAGAGGGGAAGCAAGTGACCCAAATGAATGGGGAATAGGCGTGCACACATACTGAATGAAGAGTTAGAATCATGGCCAGAGAAGTAGCTGCTCCTCAGTTCCCTTTGGTATTTGTCATGTCAAGCAAATTTATTTTTTTAATTCAATTTTTTTAATTTTTTATGTAATATGATATTAAAGTAGCCCATTTATTGTTAAGATCTATTTAGGAGGGGAAAATACACATTCCATTGCTCCAATTTGCAGTTTGCGATCTCTGACATAAGTAAATGACTTTGCAATTACTGTTTATTATCCTGACCTGTCATGACCTATGCACAGAATCAGAGTTCCAGCTATAAACTGGATATATCCATTTTGTTACCACATAAGCCCATCAAATTCAACACACTCAACATTGAGATATATGTAATCTGGCAAGTCCAGTTTCTAGTCTCTTCCTGAAATCTGCTATAGGACATATTTGAAAAACATATTTCAAATCTTTTATACCCATCGCCTTCATCTGTATGTCAATGATAAAGTCTAAAGATAATAGTTAAGCTAAATTCAAATTTCTGAACGACAGATGCAATTAGGTCATTTCAGTGTATTGAACAATCTATACCTAAGAACAATAAACAGTAATAGTAGATGTAGTAAGAGTAATAGTAGGCAGTTATCTTCTATTTCTATTACTATGTTAGGCATTGTATTAAAAGTTTTACATGGGCTGGCACAGTGGTTCACATGTCAGGAGTGGTCAGGAGTTCCAGACCATTCTGACCAAGATGAATCCTAGCTACTTGGGAGGCTGGGGCAGGACAATCACTTGAACCTGGGAGGCGGATGTTCCTCATATAGATGAGGAAGTAAAGACTCACATAACTTCCCAATGTGATCTTAGTGGTAAATGAATAAGTTCTGATGACAGTATTTGACTTCACCTATCCAGCCATGCCTAAACCTAGGAAATCTCTATAACTTTTACTTGAGGACACACCTTTTTGGTTTTTTTTAAACTGGTTCAGATTGGAATTATGTCACTTCAAAGTGAGAGAGGCCTAAGAAATACACGTTGAAAAAACAGGTATCTTCTACAGAGTACCTGAAGTAGCCTGACATGTGATATTGATGTACTTATGAATCAATCACAGGTTAAGAAACACTAAATGATCAATGACCCATGGAAACCATTCTAAGACATGTAGCTTATAGTGTGTTACAGATGAGGTGATCACCACCCTCTGGAATATTTTCCTATATGGAACTTCTCAGTTTCAAGGGATAAGGGAGACAGCAGGGGGTAAGGGGCAGGGAGAAGCAGTGGATAATCCTTATTGATTACTTGAGAATAACTTAAATTCCTCAACCAACTTTTCTACTGTACTCTGCCAACATACCTATTTTAATATGTCAAAGGGCATGCACAAACAATTCACAAAAGAGAAAATAATTGCATAACCTCTCTTGTAATATAAACGCCAAATAAGGCTATTTGCCATTTTTCAGCTATAAAACTTGTGAAAACATGTAGCAATCCTAGTGCTGATCACAGAGTGTTGTCTAGCTTTCTTCCTTTTTGGTACATGGTAGATTTGCACTTCTAGGCAACTTGTAAGTGGGTGAAGCCAGATGACTTGTTATGACTAATGGGATTGTGAACTAAGTGATATTTTTTACTTCTGGAAAAGAACATTGAATAGCTGATGCAAAACCCTATACAGCTCTCCTGCGTGGGATTCCAGAGAAAGGATGCTAGAGAACAGAGTGCCCATCTAGCCTGCAAGAAAATATGTAGTTTGAGTAAGAAATACATCTAAGTTGTTTTAAGTCACTGAAGTCCTGAGGCAGCTTGATACTGTGGATGACCATAGCCTATTCTGACTGAAATTAAATATAAAGAGTGACAATAGCCTATTTTAAAATACATTTTAATTTAAATAAATTTTAACCCACAGATTAAAATTTGCACATTTATGTCCCCTTACTGACAGAATAAATCGGGGGAAACTTTCTGGAGTACACTTTTGCAGGATGTCCTAACAGATCATGTATTTTTCTCCTGGCGACATATCTCAATATAAAAAGGAAAAAGGAAAGAAGTATTCGCACTGATAACAAAAGTTGTATTTTCCAGGAAGTTCAGAGACAAATTTGTCTTCAGAAATTTCCAGTATACTCTGAGTCTTCACCTCTTTTTGGCTCTCATCTCACAATACTGGCACTCACAAAAAGTGTTCACAATATTACCAAAATTAATTGGACAGCATAAACACTTAGTAAACATTAGCCATTAGTATTATTATCATAAGACCATATATTCTGTTCCCCAATTTGTTCAAGGCGATATGCTCTATCTTAATTCATATATTCATTATTGATACTTCATTTATTTATATTAGTACATCATTACAAATTTATTTTAATTCTATCCAGTCATTTAGGAAATAAACCAGAGTACTGCTGAGAGTATTGTCAAAAAACATATCTATCTTCAATGTTTGACTTTGGGGTAACATCAAAATATACCTTTATTATTAACAAAAGTGAAAAAAAAGTATATTACTAACAAAATACATTTTTATTACTAACAAAAGTGATTGGAGACTATGGCTTAGATATTGGCAGCGTGAACTTGTTAAGACTTCACCTCTGAAATGAACAAATTTACCCCCTCCCTTCTGTTCATAAGTATAGACAGAAAGCTGCAGACCCACCACTCTGTAGCAGGGTATGTATCAAATGGCAAAGAGCACACAATACATCCCTTCTCCTGGCACACAGTCTCAAGAAAAAGAGAGAGGAATAGGCTGGATTGATTATATCTAACTATTCCTAAACCCACCAATCAGGTAAGTTCTTCCTTCTCCCGAGAGTAGGTGGATATGAGGGCTGGATCGAGACTAGGGATGTGACCCCAGACTAAGTCCTTGCAAAACTACTGCTGAACTCTGGCAGAAGTATCTCACTCAAACACCAAAATGGGTTTTGAGTACCTTCACCAGCTGTAGCCTGGGATTTTTTATTACTGGATTCATGTGGGTTATCATTCATATTGATAATTCCAAAGAATTAAAAGCATCACAAAAGAAAATCAAGACATGTCCCTGTTAACAGTTTAACTTGCTTCTTAAGACATCCTGTTTCTTCTCAATCCAATGTAGGGCTCTCGCCATTTGCAGGCTTTCCGTAATTTCTTTACTTTTTTCTTTCTTCTCTCTCTCTCAGCTTGGTCATTTGTTTTTCAAATATGCTGTTTAGATCTCTTGAGTAATCACATGAAGTCAATGAGTTCTTTATGTTCAAAATCATTCATAGCTGTCCACATTCACTGCCCTAGATTAGATAATTCCTCCAAAACAATAACTACCCCTGGCCTGAATTTGATGTTCTGCCTGGTTCACTTATAATATACTTCAATTTGTTTATGCCTATCTTTTAAGTCCCAATTTTCTCATTTTTTTGAACATTTTCATTCAGGACACAGGTCTTTCCATGATGACTCTTCACCAGTAATAGCTGTGTCTCCTCTACACCCATACAGCAATTCTTTGAAGAATGTATGATGCTCTTCCCCTCTCAAATCTATTCAGATTTTCTGTAACCATTTGGTGTAGCTGCCTGATCATCAAGGTGTGGTTCACCATGTACTCTTCCTGTATGTGTGGTTGGGGAGAAGGGCAAGTAAACGGCTTCTAAGCCCCACTCCTGTTTGGAGGATGATGTTAGGGATGTAGGACAGCCCCAAATTTGCTTAAACTTTCAGTTGCCTCCACTTCATTAAAGATCTAACCCAAACCAGTGTGGAATCCTCAATCACATATCAAAGAAAGGGAGATTTTTATATTTATCAACTTGAGCCTTGGAACGTTTCATTAGTTAACAGATGGTATGCCACATGATGGAAAGTGCATTAGATAAAAAAGTAGAATTAACAATTATGAGAGCTTTGTGTCATGTTGCGTTTTTTATTTGATTGTTAGAGGCATTCATCATTTGTTCAAAAGACCCAGAGCCTTCAGATTTCAAGAATAATAGAAGAAATTCTGATTTACTAATGTAGTTTAAATTAAAATGTTTTCCAGCAAATATAGTTAATTGTCTTTATTTATTCATTGAAATCAGGTGGTAGTTCATTATATTGGTATATATATATATTTGAATGTTTAAAATATTTTATAATAAAAATAGTAGGTTATTTTTTAAAATTCCTAACTTGAACACAGCCAACCACCAAGACGTTAGGTATCAAGGAGATAATGATACCCTTTTCCTCTCCTGAGTTCAGAAACAATTGAGAAATAGATGCAGAAAACAGACGAAGATTATAGTGTCATCTTTATCACTTATGAAAACAGCTTGGAAAATGTTCTTAGATCTTTGGCCAAGTGGCCCGCCCTGCTCCCAAAATTGACTCTCATATCCAACCCTGACTCCCAAAATTGACTCTCATATCCAAGCCCAGGCCCAGGGGCACTTGCAGAAGTAACGCACTCCCACATGAGAGAGAGAGAGAGAGAGAGAGAGAGAGAGAAGGGCCTAAGTGAACCCTCTCTGCAGGCAAGCACATCTGAAAACATGGGCACAGACTGCTAAAGTGAGTGGGAAGGAGTAGGAGGGAGGTTTCTGGGGTACTGGAAATGTTCTATTTCTTGATCTGCAGTGATCTCATGGGTTTATAAATATGCAAAAATCCATCAAGCTGTACACTTAAGATTTGTGTATTTCTGTGTATTTTACCATATGTATTAATCTGCTAGCATTGTAGTAACAAAATGTCATAGACTAGGTAGCTTCAACAACAAATTTATTTTCTCACAATTCTGGAAGCTGGAATTCCAAGATCAAAGTGTTCACAGGTTTGGTTTGTCCTGAGGTCTCTGACTACCTTCTCACTGTGTCCTCACATGGTCTTTTCTTTATTTATACACATCCCTGTCTTATAAGGATATCAGTCATAGTGGATTAATGTTCCATCCTATAGGCCTTATTTAACTTTTTTTTTTTAATAGGCAAAGAACTTTATTAACCTTGGTTTCAAACTTGATTCCTAGGCTTCTTCGGCTTAATTAGCTGCAAAGAATGAATTGTGTATAAGCAAAAAACTGAAAAGAGCTGCAGTGTCCAAGGGGCTTGGGCTTAAAACTATTAGAGATCTAGATTTTATCAGATCCATAAACAAGAATTTCTTAAAAAGTAGTCATAATATAAAATAGCAGCTCCCAGTAACTTCTTCAAGTTTTATCTTCAGAATTTTACTCAATTCAGTTTGCCTCATTCTTGGAAGCCTCATCAGAATTCGCCACAAGATCTGGAACGTCATCATCATCCTCCTCTCCAGTAGCAAGTGGTGCTTTTCCATCCACAGATTCAGCAGAGCTTCAGCCAGTCTCCTTAAATTAGCCAGACTGTCTGCCCCGAGCTGGTTTCGGATGCTGGGTAGCGTTTCTGACAGCTGCTCTGTCTCAGCACGGCCTGTAATGGTGAAAGTGTTCGCTGCCAGAGACGCCTGAACTTTAGGGTTGTTAAAGTGGATTACCGTTCCTTGGTTTGTAAATATATTCACCTCTTCAATACCAGAGATACTGTTTACCCCTAACTTCTTTAAGGAGAACTGAAGTTTTTTATCATCTGCTGTGGCTGTTCTATGAACCACCTTCTTCTTTCTGCGAGCAGTTCCTTTCCCACCGATTCGCACTTGTGCCTGCAGTTTGGCGGGTTTTTCCTGGTTCATGATTGTTTCTTTCATCTTGTCAGAGCAGATAAGGGGTCGCGCGGGGGGCTAGGGTTGGTGCTCAGGGGCTCTCGGGTGGACCAGCTGAGATTAGGCGCACACACGTGGGGACGCAAGATGGCAGCTCGGCCTTATTCAACTTTAATTGCCCTGTTAAAGGCCCTGTCTCCAAATACAGTCACACGGGGAGTTAAGGCTTCCACATATGAATTTTGGGACAGAGTTCAGTCCATAACAGCATTTATATGGTAAACTGTAGTTTAATAATTAAGTTTTTAAAATAAGCAAATATTCATAAAGTGGTAACTTTGATGTAAATGAGACTGGATGTGTTATATGATAATATATTAGTTCATTCTCACATTGCTATACAGCTACTACATGAGACTGGGTAATTTATAAAGGAAAGAGTTTTAATTGACTCACGGTTCCACATGACTGGGGAGGCCTCAGGAAACAAAATCTCGGTGGAAGACGAGGGGAAGCAAAGACGGTCTTCGCATGGTGGTAGGAGAGAGACGCAAAAAAGGGCAGGGAACACTGCCTTATAAAACTACGAGATCTCGTGAGAACTCACTTACTATCATGAGAAAGCATGGGGGGACCACCCCGTGATCTAATCAGCTCTCTCCCTCAACACATGGGGATGACAACTGAAGTTGAGATTTGGGTGGGGGACACAGAGCCAAACCGTATCAGATGACTTTAAGAAATCTCATTCTTTCCTGAGAAAACTGTAGGGGAAGAGTACAAGAGAACTGGAAGCCTATGCAAAAAAAAAGGAAGATGACGGAGGGACAAGAGAGGGTTATTGGGAAGGGGAGCTATGGAAGCAAGCAGTAGTTTTTCCTGCTTTACAAGTACCATTTAGTTTGGGAGAGGCCAAAATCGCCTGTCTCGGGCCAGCTGGTGTACCCAGGTGAGGCCCACCACTTCCAATGATAGAGGGAGGAGAAGAGAGAGATGAGAAGCGAGTGTGGGCTTGAGGGGAAAGATTGGAAGCACGTGTGATACAGCAGTAGCAAAATGGTAAGACAGAGAGGGAGATGAAGAGGATAGGAAAGCAGAGAAGAGAAAATGAATGAATATGACTCTGTAAGAGGTAAATATACGGCTTCATGTTAAAGGAAATAAACTCTGGATGCCAGCTACCTGGGTTTATGTCCCACCTCAGCTACTTAAGAGCTATGTGACCATGGTAAAGTTACTTAATCTTTCCGTGCCTCAGTCTCTTAATCTGTCAAATGAAATAAAGAATACTCCCCACATCATACGATCATTTACAGAAACAAATTAGCTAATTATGTGTACAGTTAGCAAATGTCTACTATTATTAGCACTCAAGACTTCCATCTAGGAGTCAAGAAATAAACAAGAAATGAAAACCTGCCTCAGTGAAGATTCAGCAAACGTGTACAGCTTGGGAAATAGTCTGTTCCCTTTTCACTCCCTTGTTTGCTTCTCCAACTGGGCTTAGGGTATGCATAGTTACAGCCAACTCTGAACATAGCAACCCTAGAAAGACTGCTCATTGTAGCTGTGCCGAGGTGACTGGGATATACACAGTAGTTTTCATGTGATTTTACTTAAGCCTGATATCTCCCAACATAGACCTAATTTTCCATCTAGGAAATGTTGATATCCTGCCATTCCATGATAAGGCTAAGTGAGAAGTCTGCAGTCCTCAAATGTAATTTTTCTACATGAGTTATCTTGCTTGCTTTTTTCATTGAGGTAGCCAAAAAATAAATCCAGCAAAGACCATTTTATTCTCTCCCACTTCACTGTGATGCAGGTTGATAGACCACAGTAACCCCTAAGGAGGATCATTTCTGAAATGTGAGAATGCAGGTGTTTTGCTTATTTTCTACATGGGCACTTTTCTCCCTGCCAGGGCCTGTCTCTGGAGATGACAGCACTGCAAAGAAAACAGGAGCTGAAAAACCACAGGTAATGTATACTGTGTGCATTTATTAAAAGGTGTTAACAACTAATTGCATAGCATCACCCACTTAAACACATTGCAAAGAGTATTATTACCATGAGTCTGAAGAATGTCTCCCTGGCATAGATTTTTAATAGCTTTTAAAAAGAATATGGTCCTATAGGAAATGCCAAATTTGTGGCTTCATCCAGTGCATTTGGGAGACAGGATGTGGTTCAGCAGTTATGGGGGTTGCTGTGAGTCATCTATGGAGACAAATGTTTCCATGGTGACCTTCCCCATTCATTCAGTGTGAGGCCTCCATATACTCCTGAGGATTAATGACATGGCATTAACACTGATAATCATAATGAAGAGAGCTGTCTGAGACTGGGACAGCCCAACCCTGACATTTGCAAGGAATTAGGATGGAGGAATTTATCCAATGTGTAGAGGAAGAAAATATTGAACTACAAGGAGAGGAAATCCATTTCTTCTTTATTTTATAGAATAGTCTTCCTGCCAGAATAGAGCCTGCTGCTGACAGACTTCTATAGTCTCTCCTCTGGGAATTGTTTTAATATTACAACAGAGTGGGGGTGGAAATAAATAACCCCAAAAATGTTTCACTGAATATCAAAAGAACCAGGACAGAAAATATGGAAGGGGCACAGACTTAGACTCTACTCTGTTGTCTTATTTGTTTGTTTATTTAAATACCTTCAGATGTTCCTTAGGAAATCCTTTTAGGGAAAGTCATTTTACTGACAGACTTGCCTATTCTGTAGCTTCATGGCACTTCTTTTGTCCTTTCAGGGGAAAAAAAAGACATTCTTTTCACATTGTGCTAATAGCAGCATTTTATTTTAGCTCACAGAGATGTGGGATATTGTAAAAACTGATAAAGTGAAATGTTAGGAGCCTGCAGTCTAACTCCGATACCAGCCGAGGTAAAATTGCAGACACAAAAAGAGATTATTACACTTTCCCAGAGCAGGATGTAGATACTCACAGGCTCACAGAGGATTGTGCCTTGTGATTTCATTAGTTGTTTGCATATCTCTTTTACTAAATTTCAAGATTCTATAGAGCAGGAACTTCATCTTATTCACCTTTGACATAACCAGCTTTACCCCTCACTCACACACATAAAAACATACACAGGCACACATATACACAAACATACCCACACACACACACCCCTAGCAACTTTATACCCTGCACACTGCATTACTACCTATCTCTTACAGAGTGGATTTCATCAGCAATGTAAAACCTCGAATAAGACAAGCCCTTGTATATGAAGTTTGAGAAACTCATAGAGTCAAATTATAATGCTTTTTAAAACTAGGTAACACTGTTTTGCTTTTTTAAATGTTTAGACAAGTGGATTTGACACAAATACAATAAAGCCTAAGAGGCAGTCAATGAAAAAAATTCATGAAAAAAAATCAAGAGACTCTAGAGCAGCTGGACTATTCAGGTTGATTAAATGATGTATGAAGAATGCTGATGACTGGACCTACTGTGGCATTTGTTAATCCAGCAAATATTTACTGAGTACCTATTTTAATAGTTATTTGCTTTGTGCCAAGTACTGTCCTAAGTGCTTATGCATATTAACTTCTTTAATCTCTCCTAAGAGGTAAACACTATTATGAAAATACCTATTTTTTAGGAAAGGAAACCAAAGTAGGAGTAATTTAAATAACTTGCCTAAATTCACATAAATAGTATGGCGTGGAGTTGTAAGCCGAACCAAGAAGGCTGGCTCCAGAGCACAAGCTCTTAACTACTATGTCATAATGCCAATCTCTGGGCTAGAAACTGGGGATATAACAGTAATCAAACGGTGCATACATCTTCTTCATTTTCATCAAGCTTCCAGTTTTGAAGTGGAGACATGCTTAAAAACACCAGTTGCAATCACAAGCGGCAGGTGCCACAAGGGACAAGGAACTAGACTCTAGGAACAGGTCAGCACAAGTCATTCTAACCTAAAGATGATGAGGCTAGTCATAACAGGAAAAGGTACAGACAGTAAGATAGGTGAGCACTGCTTTCCTATTGACCTTGTTTTCCATTTGTCTTTGATGAGGAGGTATGCATGACTCGTCCAGAGATACTGAAGGAAGGAACCTTTCCAAGTGGTTCCTCAGGTCAGCTGATGAACTTTGAGAAACATACCTCTGGGGGCAGAAAGTTAGCATGTGACTAGACAGGATCACACCAGCTGGAAACTGTCAGCTTGGACTGTTGGGAGGAACAGTGTTTACATGAAGCCAAAAATACAGAGAGAACAGCACAGTCAGTAGAAGATCCTGATAACTTTGCTAAGGTTATAGTGAGTGCCACAGACATGAGAAACTTTGAGGAACTGGGTACCTGCTAAGAAAGTTCCTCTAAAAATCAGTTTAAATCTTGGTGATTAATCAAACATTTTTATTCCTCATCATAGTAGTTAAGTACTTTCTATGTACCAAACTCTATGGTAAGTCTCAGGAGAAACAGTATTATTACTGTTGTTATCCTGATCAAAGTTATGACATGGAAGAGCTGGGATAGGAACCAAAGCCTAACTTATTTCAAAGCCAGTTCTTATGGTAACTGTGGCTTGTCTCCAGAATTCTTGCTGTAGTTTGCAAATGAAGCAAGTTCATAAGTAGGAACTAGTGACTCATTGGATCTCAGTGGAGAGCTTGACGCAGAATCATCCTACAACTCCCGGAAGTAATTTGTCACTTAATGCCACTGATGCCCCTGTATAAAGGGTGATAGTCAAATCTGTGGGGACACACTAGAAACAAATGTAAGATTTTATTCCCATTTCAAAGCCCGTGTGAATTTCAAGTCTTGGTTTATTAGATTCTTTCACTCAGCATTAATTATGGCAGGATATCTAGGGGCAGGGCAAAGTGGTAGTCAAGAGAAGGGCAAAAACTGGGGGGAAACATTTTTAAATGTCAGGGAAATGGATACACAGAGGTATCAAGAGAATGGACATAAATATTGCAAGCTGGGAGTTGTAGAGGCCCCAGCAAACAGCTTCTGGATGATCAATAGAAATGCAAGGGGAAAAGCAAAATATGAGATCAAACAGGGAGGCTCTGAGAAATTGTCAAGAGAGCCAAAGAAATGGAGAAAGTGGAGAGGAGACAAGGCGAGACCCACAGCCAGGTGTGGACCCCGGGCAGAGGCAGCTTGTTCAGGCGCTGCTAGTTCTTGAGTTCCTTGTCCGCCTGCTGAGAATGAATGAGCCATGGCAGGGTACCATATAGGCTAAGAACAGAGGGCAGTAACCGGGAGTGAATCAGTCGGGGAGGGCAGGAGAGAAGATGCTGCAGCTTACTTCATCTGAATGGTTAGTGGGGGCACAAAAGTGGTATTGCAGTATATTTTGCAAGTCAAGAGGCCAAAATATTTTTGATGAAAATACCATTGGTTTTTACAACATGATTGACTGAAAAATTGTTCTTAAAACATTTGAGGACAAAGAGAACCATTTGTAAGCCCAAAATGTTAAAGCTTGCTAGAACTTTCCTTCTGCAGCTTTGCAACTGCCTTACGACTTGCTTTCTGAATCATTTCCTGACCATCACTAGTTTCATGCTACTCCAACAGACTAAAACTGCAGCATATTAGGGCGTCATATGAAGTAAATATTGGGTCAGGCATCTATTGCCCATTTCCTAAATTGTACCTTTATATTTTATCACAATTACTTCGTGGCTTATCTATTAATCTATCTTGCATCACAGTTAGGATTGCTAAATACAGGGAAAAGGGAGGCTAACATCCTTTGTAGAATGCAGCAATGCTTAACTAAGTATATTTTCAACTCCAGGTACATGTCTATTTAATTATACTATTCCTTTTGTAAGTTAGGTTAAACATAATATTATTTTATTCAAATAATGTACTTAACTACTTTGAAAATCTATGCCTCAATGAGTTTCTAGGAGCGCTCTCTAAAACTAACCTTTTCACTAATAATGTGGTCCCAAAATAACTTCCTTATTTTAATAAAAGGAAGTATTTTTGTCACCTCTAGTAACTTGGACAGTGCTTTTGGAAATTACGAAGCAAGAATTTTTTTCCCTGTGTGCACACTTCTAACTACAGGTTCCTGCACTTGGCTTGGGGCTTCCGGCTGGCTTATTACAGATTCTATGTATTGTCTTTCGTCCTTTTGGAACCTGTCACTGTCTTCTCTTTTCCGTCCTTTTTATGGTATCTTCTCAGTTCTGGAATCTCTTTTCGGTTGCTTTTTCCCATTTGTACAAAATGTTGTCTCGTTCTTTGAGCATTTCAAAAGCCCTCCCCAGTGACTTGAATTTGAAGAAAGCTGCAGGGTCATAGCTCAGTGGAAAGCTTAGAATGACAGTGAAATCCCTAAACAGGGACTACTCTTTCTGAATAGGGAAACCTAAAAATAAAAGCTGTCTGCACCTGGGACAGTGTGCCAAGACAACTATCACTGAAATGCAGAGGAAATCCAAAACATAAATATAAAACAACCTTGCTATAAAGGACTCAAGTGTTAAATTGGTGCCAAGGTAGAAACCTGGAAAAGGCCAACTTCATCGTAGTTGGTTTAACATCCATAGGTAGTTTGATGTGGTGGAAGTTTGTTTTGTCCAAGAAATGTCATCCCCAAGAATGCAAGGATACCCAGGAAGAAGCTCCAGGCCAGCTTAACTCCCTGAAAACAACTGAAGGTCCCTAGGCATCTCTCTTTGATTTTCTTCTTTGTATACAAGGATGCTTGTTTTTCATGACAGTTTTTTTTCACCAGCAAGTCTTTCGAGTAGTCTGTTTGAATTCTAAATTTCTCCCCTTCCTTCTTTCATTCTTTTGTGGACCACAACTTCACAGAATCCCCACTTTTTGCTCCTTTAATCCCTCTCCACCAGCTATTTCAGCAATTTTTGACCTCCAGTTGAATTCTGCCTGACATACTTGCATAGTTTCTCTTCTTTTTCTTTTTAGTTTACACCATACCCTGGGTTATTACTTGTTTGCAAGACTGGGCAAATCCCTAATCTAAATTTAGCAGCTACACCTAGGCTGCCAAAAACATTCGAATATAAACTTTAAAAAACACCATACAAACGTGTGGCTAATGCTGTTAAAAATTCACGTTCTCCTCCTCAGCGGGACCATCCATGCTGCTGGGCAATACTTCTATGTGTTCCTCTTTTAGCTCCCTCAACTATGAGGCACGGATGTTATTTCAACTTTTTGCAAAGCTTTGCAACCCTCTTCATCCATCTATGCCCTATTTTTTTCTTAGAATATGCCTTTGTATAAAGGAAAGTGAGGCTTTCTGTAGCACACTAGACTACAAATTATTTTCTATCTACATGGCACATCACCTCCTTTCTATCAGCCTCAGTGAAAAAGCCACTCTTTCTAGTGCATTTTATTTGGTCACTCAGTTTCTGGCTTTCCTTCAGATCACAGCACCATGCTTATTTCTCTTAATTTAGCAGGAAAAACAGTCTCTCAAACATATGTTCCTTTTTAACTGCCTTCTCTGCTTTCTCCTTTCTTTTGCTGTTAAAAGAATAGCCTTAACTTACCATCTTCACTTCCCACTCACTTCCCTAAGTTCATATTAAATATAATTTTTTAAATCATCATTAAAGTAATGCTTACACCCATTTTTAAATATCTATATTGGAAAAAACTAATTTGAGACATCTCTGCACACTCCCCCATTCTGCTACTCTTTGGCCCCTCTTTTTAGCTCCTTAGGCCAACAGAACACTGTCATTTTAATGTTTCTCTTCACCACTGGATGCATTTTTTATTGCCTCATTTGCATAAGGTTGATTCTCCAGTTTTCAATAGAGGGGCTGGGCATCCTGAGTTCTCTTATCTCTGAAAATGTTGCGTTTTTAACCTCACACTTGATTGAGAGGTGATCTAGCTATGATTCAGTGATGAATAGCAGTTGCTCTGAGATTTTGAAGGCACTACTCCACTATCTCTGGCATCTAATGTTACTACTGAGAATTTCAGTGGTTTTCCAATGAGATTTCAATGGTGTCATTTATATGGTCAATTTTGAACGTTGATTTTTGTACAAAAATTTTCCAACATACACAAAAGTTGCACAAACAGCAGAAAGAATTTTTTCCTGAACTATCCGAGAATAAATTATCAACTTAAAGCCTCAGCACCCTGACTACTTTAGTGTGTATTTCCTATGAACAAAGACAGTTAACATTCTTTTACAACAGTAAAATGCAGGTATCAAAATAGGAAGATTAATACTGATGCAATACCATCACTTAACTCTTTTAACTCTTTCAGCCACCTCTTTGAATCCTATTCAAGTTTGTCCAGTTGTTCCAACAGGACATATATTTAAAAGTTCCAGTTCAAGCCAAGCACAGTGGCTAATCCCAGCACTTTGGGAGGATCACTTGAGGTCAGGAGTTCAAGACCAGCCTGGCCAACATGGTGAAACCCCATCTCTACTAAAAATACAAAAATGATCCAGGCTTGGTGGTGGGTGCCTGTAATCCAAGCTACTCAGGAGGCTGAGGCAGGCGAATCACTTAAACCCAGGAGATGGAGGTTTCAGTGAGCTGAGATTGCACCACTGCACTCCATCCTGGGCAACAGAATGAGACTCCATCTCAAAAAAAAAAAAAAAAAACACTTCAGTTCAGAATCACCCTTTGCAGGTCTCTTTAGTCTTCTTAGTCTAGAACAACTCTTCAGCTTTTCCTTGACTTTTATAACCTTAACACTATTGTACAGGACAGGTCAGTCATTTTGTGGGGTTTCCCTCACCTTGGGTTGTCTGATGTTTCCTCATGATTAGATTTAGGTTACACACTTTTGGCAGGAATACCACAGAAGTGGTACTGCAGCCTTCTTGGTATAATAGTTTTTAAATGCATGATACATATATTCCCATTCTTTTATTTTTAAGTATTTCTGGGTCATTACATTAGAAGTGTGCTCATGTAGACAACACATAGTTGGTGTTGAACTATGAAGAGAAACCTGTGCTCATCCTTACCTGTTTTTCCTCTGACTGGTAGGGCTTAACTCATTTGTTATAAAAATAGTAGTCCTTTGTTATCTATAGGCCAATCTGTAAAAATAATTGTTTTACATGTTTGGTCCAGTTTTCAAATTATTTACAGAAAGGGGGCAATTCTATATAAGTTACTCCCTCATGGAAGAAAATGAATTTGCCATTTCATTTCTCAAATTCTTATATGTTATCCTTTCATTATCATTCACTTCAAAATGTTTTTTAATATTTCTTGAGATTTCAACTTTGGGCCAGATATTAATATTATATAGAGTTGGTTATTTTCAAATATTTCAGACTTTCCTAGACATCTTATTTTTTTCTAATTGATATCCGTTGTAGTTAGAGATTATAGTTCAGAATCCTGCAAGCAAGACTGCAAGGTTTTAAAATTTATTTAAACATGTTTTAGCACATCGACTACACTGGTGAATGTTCTATGTTCACTTAAAAAGAACATATATTCTGCAGTTGTTGGATGTATTCTGATGTTAGCTAGCTGAAAGTATCTGATATTTTTGTTCTGATATCCCATACAGTTACTGATTCCTTTGTCTAGTTGTTCTATATTAATGAGAGAAAGTGATAAAATTATTAAATTGCCTATTTCTTTTTTTGATTCTCTCAAGTTTTGTGGGGTTTTTTTTTCCATTAAATTTCAAGCTCTGTTATTAGAACATACACATATATAATTTGTTTTAATTTTTTTTAATTTTGTGGGTACATAGTAGATGTATGTATTTATGGAGTACATGAGATGTTTTGATACAGGCACGCAATGCAAAATAAGCACATCATAGAGAACGGGCTATCCATCCCCTCACATTTGTCCTTTGAAATACAAATGATCCAAATACACTGTTTTTATTTTTAAATGCACAGTTATTTTAAAATGCACAATTATGTTAGTACTGACTATAATTACCCTGTGATGGTATGAAATAGCAGGTCTTATTCATTCTTTCTAACTACAATTTTTGTACCCATTATTCATCCCCGCTTCCCTCCCAGACTCACATTACTCATCCCAGCCTCTGATAACCATTCTTCTACTCTCTGTGTTCATAAGTTCAATTGTTTTTATTTTTATATCCCACAAATTGGTGAGAACATATGATGTTTGTCTTTCTATGTCTGGTTTATTTCACTTAATGTAATGATCTCCAGTTCTATTCATGTTGTTACAAATGACTGAATCTCATTTTTATGGCTGAATAGTACTCTGATGTCTATATGTGACACATTTTCTTCATCCATTCATTTGTTAATCGACACTTAGGTTGCTTCCAAATCTTACCTATTGTAAACAGTGCTGCAATAAACATATGAGTGTAAATATCTTTGATATACTGATATCCTTTCTTTTGGCTATGTACCCAGAAGTGGGATTGCCAGATTATATGGTAGCTCAATTTCTGTTGTTTTGAGGAACCTCCAAACTGTTCACTATAGTGGTTGTAGTAATTTATATTCCCACCAACAGTGTACAAAGATTCCCTTCTTTCCACATCCTCGCCAGCTTTCATTATTGCCTATCTTTTGGATAAAAGCCATTTTAACTAGGGTGAGATGATATCTCACTGCAGTTTTGATTTACATTTCTCTGATGATCAATGATGTTAAGCATATTTTATATGTCTGTTTGCCACTAGTATGTCTTCTTTTGAGAAATGTCTTTACAAATCTTTTGCCCATTTTTTATCGATTATTAGTTTTTTTTCCTATAGAAAAAAAATTGTTTGAGCTCATTATATATTCTGTTTGTTAATCCTTTGTCAGATGAGAAGTTTGCAAATATTTTCTCTCATTCTGTGGGTTATCTCTTCACTTTCTTGATTGTATGCTTTGCTGTGTGGAAGCTTTTTAACTTGATGTCATTCCATTTGTCCATTTTTGCTTTGCTTACCTTTGCTTCTTGGGTATTGGTCAAGACATTTTTGCCCAGACCAATGTCCTAGAGATCTTCCCCAAAGTTTTCTTGTAGTACTTTCAGGTTTTGAGGTCTTAAATGTAATAAGTGTTTAATCCATTTTTATTTGATTTCTGTGTGTGGTGAGAGATAGAGGTCTAGCTTCAGTTTTCTGCCTATGAAGATCCAGCTTTTTCAGCACCATTTATTGAAGAGACTGTTGTTTCCCCAGGGTAAGTTATTGACACTTTCGTCAAAAATGAGTTCACTGTAGGTGTATGGATTTGTTTCTGGGTTCTCTATTCCTTTCCATTGGTTTATGTGTCTGTTCTTATGCCAGTACCATGCTGTTTTGGTTACTATAGCTCTATAGTATAATTTGAAGTCAGGTAATGTGATTCCTCAAGTGTTTTTTGTTTTGTTTTGTTTTGTTTTGTTTTGCTTACGATAGATTTGGCTATTCTGTGTGTTCTGTGGTTCCATATAAATTTTAGGATTTTTTTTTTGTATTTCTGTAAAGAATGTCATTGGTATTTCGATAGGGATTGCATTTAATCTATAGATTGATTTGGATAATATGAACATTTTAACAATATTAACTCTTCTAATTTATGAATATGACATATTTTTCCATTTTTTTGTGTCCTCTTCAATTTCTTTTATCAGTGTTTTATAGTTCACAGAGATCTTCTACTTCTTTGGTTAATTCCTAAGTATTTAATTGTATGTGTGGCTATTGCAAATGGGGTTACAATTTTATTCCTTTTTCACATTGTTTACTATTAGCATATAGAAATGCTACTCATTTTTTTATGTTGATTTTGTATGCTGCAATTTCACTGAATTTGCTTATCAGTTTCAATAGTTTTCTTGTAGAGTCTGTAGGTTTTTCCAAATATAAGATCACATCATCTCAAGCAAGAATAATTTGACTTCCTCCTTTTCCATTTGCATGCCATTTTTATCTTTCTCTTGTCTGATTGCTCTAGCTAGGACTTCCAATACTATGTTGAGTAACAGTGGTAACAGTAGGCATCTTTGTCATGTTCCAGATCTTAGAGGAAAGGCCTTCAGTTTTTCCCCATTCCGTATTATACTAGCTATGGGTCTGATATATATGGCTTATATGTTGACATATGTTCCTTCCATCCCCAGTTTTTTTAGAGTTTTTATCACGCAGTGAGGTTAAATTTTATTAAATGCTTTTTCATCATCAGTTGAAATGATCATATTGTTTTTGTCCTTCATTTTATTTATATGATGTATCACATTGATTGATTTGTGTATGTTGAACCATTCTTGCATCTTAGGTATAAATCTCATTTGGTCATGATGAATGATTTTTCTTATATATTGTTGAATTCTGCTTGCTACTATTTTGTTGAGAATTTTTGTATCAATATTTATCAGATATATTGACCAGTATTTTTCTCTTTTTTTAATGTGCTTTTGTCTGGTTTTGGTCTCAGGGTAACCACTGACCTCGTAGAATGAATTTGGAAGTGGTCCCTCCTCCTATATTTTTCAGAATGTTAATAGTAGTATGAGTAGAATTGGTATTAGTTACTTAAATGTTTGATAGAATTTAGTAATGAAGCCAAATTAGTATTAGTTATTTAAATGTTTGATAGAATTTAGTAATGAAGCCATCAAGTCTGAGGCTTCTCTTTACCCAGAGAATTTTTATTACAGCTTTAATCTCATTACTTGTTATTGGTCTGTTCAGGTTTTGGATTTCTTCATGGCTCAATCTTGCTAGGTTGAATGTGTCTAGGCATTTGTCCATTTCTTCTAAATTTTCAAATTTATTGGCATATAGTTGCTCATTGTAGCCACTGATCCTTTGAATTTCTGGAGTATCAGTTGTAATGTCTTCCTTTTCAGTTCTGATTTTATTTATTTGGATTTTCTCTCATCTTCTTAGTCTGGCTAAAGGTTTGCCAATTTTGTTTAACTTAAAAAAATCAATTAATTGAATATAATTTTTTATTTACCACATATTTACCAAGAATTGGTGAAAAAGATTGGAAATACGGAGAGCCAAGCACAGATCCTAAACTCTATAATCCACCCTTTTTCTTTCCTTTTTTTCATTTCTAAGGCTAGTCAAGTGAAGCAATGGAAGTAGAAAAGGAACTAAGAAATCTGTAACTGGTTGTGATCAATTAGTTGTAAACATCACTGTACTTAAGCTAGCCTCATCTACCCTTCTTGTCATCCTATGAAGAAACTCAGCTTCTCTCCCTCCGTTCCATGCTTTCATTTTTATTCCTTCTTAATGAAGACTTTGTCAATGAGAAGACAAAGCTAGATTCTTAAATATTTTATTTTTATTTCTTTAAATATTCAGTACATTTTGTCTAAAAGGAAAGAATACATATCAGATTATTGTTCTTATTTAACTTTGCTGATTCTTCCTCTGATCATATTTTGTGGTTTGAAATCCAGACTCTCTGTCTTGTTATTATCCAGATAATATTAATTGGTCCCTGCCTCACTGATATGCTTTTCTGCTTTACCCAGACTGCACTACTTGTCATTTTCACTGAATTCATCCTTCAGTTTCCAGCCCTCTGGTTCTCCCTCTGTAGGGAAAGCACCTTAATCTGTTGACTGTCTGGCAAAAAGCACCTGTGAACACTCAGTGCAAGCATCATCTGCATCTACAAGCCTTCTGGTTCACCACCTGCCTCCCAGATGGGAAAATTTCTACCTTCTGTTGGGCCTCCAGCGTGTCCTGCATATTTTCTTGTCTTTGTTCTCTTAACACTTAAATGCACTTTTTTGTTTGCTTGAGCATTTTTAGATCATAGAACACACCTCTTTTCCTCTTTTTATTCCATGTTTCTAGCACAGTGCTGTCACTGGAAGATAGTGAATGAACAAATGACAAATTGACTGGACAAATGAAGGAAGGAAGAAATATAAAAGCTTGTATATGTTAAATTATAGTGGATAATTTTAAGGTGATAAATATTTTAATAAGGAAGCTACATCTTAAACTCTAGAAATTAAATTTAGATAAAAACGTAGGGATTATCATGAAAATGGGGCAAAAATTGACAAAAGATCCTGAGATTTCTAAATACAAATTGAACCCTATGTACATATTTTTCTTAGGAAATATAGATTAGCATGTAATCTATAGATGATCAGCACAGAATTTCCACACATATTTGACCAAGCAGAAGAGGCCAGATGAGAGAGATCAAGGCAAGGAGTATCTTCTCCGGACAGATAAAATGCAAATGTGCTTAATCATTTCAGGAAGTGATAGAGAAAGTAGATTTAAATTCCTAAAAAATTTAAGTCTAAGGCATAGGAGGAAAAAAAAGTCTTTTAGAAATCAGTGTTTTAATGATGAATAATTTTGACCAATTAAAGTTTAGACTAATTGCTATGGTGATTTGGAGAAGAATGAAACTAATGAGTTTCTGAATGTCAACTGCAATTTTTGAGTACTTTAAATTTGCAATCTTTTTATCTAATGGACAAAGCACTGAAGACTCCTTCTGAATGTATTCAAACTGCATTTTGGTTTTTACAGCTGTATTTTAGTATAGAAATTATATTTTACTATAATATCCACTCAGCTTTTGTGAAGTAAAGTCTTAGAAAGTCTCCTATAGGAGTGTCAAATCATCCAATCTCTCAGATTCCAAAAATAACTGCTCAACGTTGCACAGGATAAGAATCTGGCCTGATGTACTAATCCTATGATCTAGAGGAAAATAGTTGACAGATTGCTTGACCTAGCAAATAATTCAGATAACTGCTAGGAGCATTAGCCCTGCCATTTTTTTAACATAAATTTTTGATTCATATCAATTGTAAATTTTTACTGAAGGAAACTTTGAGGAGAACGCCTAAAGATTCTGAATTTGCTATAGTTTAAATGTCTGTCTCAGGTAGATAGAAAGCAATCCTTTTATTTCATTTGCAGAGGCAAGTAGGGAAAATAATAATAGTGACATTTTGTCTTTCCCTTCTTGCTTCTCTAGATATTAATTACTATAAATGTAGAAATGTAGCACAACTACCTATACATTTAAATCTACTTCTGTCTAGACATTTACCTGAAGATCAATAGTTAGAAATCCATACAAAGGATGTGCATACATAAATAAGTGGTGTTTATCCTCACACTTTAGGATTTTGCTGTTCATTTGTTAGTATTGATGTCTACAGAGAAAGAAGTGAAATGACACTACAAAGTCTAATGCGCCAATCACATGAGCCCAATCATACATGGGAGAGAAGTAATGAGCTGATTTTCCTCATTTTCCTGCCTGCATTTTCCCTTTTTGACTTTTTTTTAGTACCAAGGTAATATTTGATATCAGGGGGAAATGCACCAAAATATAAATATGAAAAGTTAAAAAAAAAAAAGAGGCATCAAACCAAGGGTGACTTTCTGTGTCTACATTTCAGATTCACCCTGCCAATTATTTCAGGCCCAGGAAACTCAGATACACAAAGTTCACCTACTTCTACAAGTACATTATTTTCCCTTTAGTTGTCAGGATGTCAGACATGAAAATAAACACACAAAACTATATATTTTTGCAATATTTTATTTCGTTAATGGTTTATTTGTCCAACATTTGCTAAATCAGACTGTTGTAGAAAAACACCTGCCTTGTAATTTTGCTTTTTCTCTACCCTGCAGTTGAAAGACTAATGAGAAACACTACTAGTTCTGAGGCTTTTAGTTGACATACCTTGGACTGATTTAAGAGCTTTGACCTTTTCCTGTCTAGCCCAGGGGCACTGATCTATGAAATAAACTTTACTTAAGGTACACATATACACAATACAATTAGTTTAGGTGAGCGCTAGAGGTCATTAAATTTAACAAATGACATGTAGATAATGGTGCATATTATCTACATATATATATAGAAAAATATATAGAAAAATATTCAAACATTTTTCTGTAAACATTTAAATAATTTTTAAAATATTATTCCATGAGAATCTGAATTATAATTTTGAATTTTAGAAACAGAAGAACTTTAAAGATTTTAAGGACAAGCCTCTTCCTTTGACAAAGGAGAAACAAGGCTCTGAAGAATGAAATGACCTGTCCAAGGTCAAACCTTGAGCTCCTAAAGAAGCCAAAAATGGAAAACAAAGACTTCTGGTATGAGATGTATTCATCAGGCTAACTCCTGTTGAGATGTCAGGTGTTTTCATTGTCTTTTAAAAAGTTTTACTTTATTCTCATCAGTTTATGTTTACAAAAGCAGTCCTTAACGGATTATTTCCTTACCAACTCTATGAAATACAAACTTTTATTTTCAAACTGCAGGATTTTCTTTCAAATAAAAAAGGTACTTTCTGCTGAAGACTTACAGGTTTTGTACATTATGGAAAAATAACTTCGCCCTTAGTCATCCCACATCCGCGGATTCCTCCTCTCTGGTAGCCATGTCCTTGGCTGGCGTCAGAAAGTTGCCTACGAACTTCCTAGTACATGAGAAGATCTGGTTTCACAAGTTCAAACATGACGATGCAGAAAGGAAATTCTAGGAGTAGATGAACGGGCCTGTGGCCGGCCCTACCGTCAGAGCTTGGCCCCTGGGCCCTTCAGCGGCCCCAGTGGAGACCCCAGCGAGCTCGTGATCCGGATCGCCAGCTGCAGTGAAGAAGCAGAGCCTGCGGGTGCAGTGCAGGAGCTGCAGCAGGCGGACTCCAAGCTGGAGGCCCAGCAGAACATGCTGGAGCAGAGTTCGCCGGCCGTCAGGCCACACAGCCCTGCAGACCCAGCACGTGTCTCCCATGCGCCAAGTGGAGCTCCCCCCCACCGCAGAAGCCATCCACACTAGCAGAGGATGACGAGGACAATGACACTGACCTGTTTGGCAGCGGTAATAAAGAGAAGGACAAGGAGGCAGCGCGGCTGCAGGAGGAGCAGCTGCAGCAGTAGGCAGAGAAGGTCGAGAAGCTCGCATGAGTGGCCAAGTCCTCCATCCTGCTGGATGTGGAGCCTTGGGACCATGAGACAGACATGGCCCAGCCGGAGGCACGTGTGCGCTCCATCCAGATGGACTGGCTGGTGAGCGGGGCCTCCAAGGTGATGCCTGTTGCCTACGGTATCTGGAAGCTGCAGATTCAGGGTGTGTGGTGGCGGACCACAAGGTGGGGACAGATTTGCTGGAGGAGATCAGCAAGTTTGAGGAGCGTGTGCAGAGCGTCAACATCACAGCTTTCAACAAGATCTGAAGTCTGAGTGTGTGTGTGTGTGTGTGTGTGTGTGTGTGTGTGTGTGTGTGTGTGTGCGCGCGCGGTATGTGAGGCCCCGCGGCAATTAAAAACTGAGACCGGCAAAAAAGAAAAAAAAATGAAAGGGGAAAGGGGATAGGAAAGGAAAGGAAAAGAAAGGAAAGGAAGGAAGGAAGGAAAAGAAAGAGGAAAGAAAAGAAAGAAAGAAAGAAGAAAGAAAGAGAAAGAAAGAAAAGAAGGAAGGAAAGAAAGAAAAAGACTTTTAAATTTGGAAATTTATTTTAGAAATTTAGAAATACTTGTTGGTTTATATGTCACTTGAAAATTAATTTGTCATTCAAGATGTTCATTCATCAAGGATTTAGGAGCACTTCATTAATTTCAGAAGTTTAACCAGGTGCAGGGTGTAATCCCAGCACTTTGGGAGGCTGAGGTAGGATCACTTGAGCCCAGGAGTTAGAGACCAGCCTGGGCAATGTGGTGAAACCCTCTCTCTACTAGAAATAGAAAAAAATAATTAGCCAGGCATGGTGGCTGCACCTAGTCCCAATTACTTGGGAGGTGGATGTGGGAGGATGGCTTGAGCATGGGAGGCGGAGGTTGCGGTGAGTGAGCTAAGATGGTTCCCCTGCACTCTATCTTGGGGGACAAAGTGAGAACCTGTCTCAAAAAAAACAACAAGAAAAAGAAAAAAGAGAAGAGGAGAAGAGAAGAGGAAAGAAAACCAAAAAAACCAAAAGTTTACATTCATGAATGAAACATTGGTGTCTGGTGTTTTGTTTTGTTTTGTTTTGTTCTGTTTTTTCCCCCTCTCCTTTTTAAAGTCTGGTTTGTATTTGGTAGCAAGCAGAAGATTAAAAACTTAGTTTGGGAACAGATCTTTTAAAAATAAGAAAGCAAATGACTACTCATCTTCTTCAGGTGTTTTTACAAAATATTTAGAGAAGGGGTCCCAAATATTTATTTCTGTAAAATGACTTGGCCTCATTGGCTTCATTTTTGTAGTAGTGTTCTTTTATTTAAAAATCCTGAAGGAAACACTAAACATGGAAAGGAACAACCAGTACCAACCACTGCAAAAGCATATCAAACTGTAAAGACCATTGACACTGTGAAGAAACTGCATCAACTAACAGGCAAAACAGCCAGCTAGCATCAAAATGGCAGGATCAAATTCATACATAACAATATTAGCCTTAAATGTAAATGGGCTAAATGCCCCAATCAAAAGACACAGACTGGCAAATTGGATAAAAAGTCAAGACCCATCAGTATCCTGTATTCAGGAAACCCATCTCACATGCAAAACCACACACAGGCTCAAAATAAAGGGATAGAGGAAGATTTACCAAGCAAATAGCAAAAAAACAAAGCAGAAGTTGCAATCCTAGTCTCTGATAAAACAGACTTTAAACCAACAAAGATCAAAAGGGACAAAGAAGGGCATTACATAATGGCAAAGGGATTAATGCAGTAAGAATAGCTAACTATCCTAAATCTATATGCACCCAATACAGGAGCACCCAGATACACAAAGTAAGTTCTTAATGACCTACAAAGAGACTGACACTCCTACACAGTAATAGTGGGGGACTTTAACACCCCACTGTCAATACTAGACAGATCAATGAGACAGAAAATTAACAAGGATATCCAGGACTTCAACTCAGATCTGGACCAAACGAATCTAATAAATATCTAGAGAAATCTCCACCCCAAAACCACAGAATATACATTATTCTCAGCACCACATTGCATTTATTCTAAAATTGACCACATCATTGGAAGTAAAACACTCCTCAGCAAATGCAAAAGAACAAAATCATAACAAACCATCTCTGAGAACACAGTGCAATCAAATTAGATCTCAAGGTTAAGAAACTCACTCAAAACTGCACAACTACATGGAAACTTAACAACCTGTTCCTGAATGACTACTGGATAAATAATGAAATGAAGGCAGAAATAAAGATGTTATTTGAAACCAATGAGAATGAAGACACAATGTATCACAATCTCTGGGACACATTTAAAGCAGTGTCTAGAGATAAATTTATAGCACTAAATGCCCACCAGAGAAGTGAGGAAAGATATAAAATTGACACCCTAACGTCATGATTAAAAGAACTAGAGGAGCAAGATTAAACAAATTCAAAAGCTAGCAGAAGGCAAGAAATAACTAAGATCAAAACAGAACTGAAGGAGATAGAGACACAAAAACCCTTCAAAAAAAATCAATAAATCCTGGAGCTAGTGTTTTGAAAAGATCAACAAATAGATAGACCACTAGCCAAACTAATAAAAAAGAAAAGAGAGAAGATTCAAATAGATGCAATAAAAAGTGATAAAGGGGATATCACCACTGATCCCACAGAAATGCAAACTATGGTCAGAGATTACTACAAACACCTCTATGCAAATAAACCAGTAAATCAGGAAGAAATAGATAAATTCCTGGACACTTACCCTCCCAAGACTAAACCAGGAAGAAGTTGAATTCCTGAATAGCCCAGAAGCAAGGTCTGAAGTTGAGGCAGAAATTAATAGCCTACCAACCAAAAAAAGTTCAGGACTAGATGGGTTCACATTCGAATTCTACCAGATGTACAAAGAGGAGCTGGTACCATTCCTTCTGAAATTATTCCAAACAATCCAAAAAGAGGGAATCCTCCCTAACTCATTTTATGAGATCAACATCATCCTGATACCAAAACCTGGCAGAGACACAATTAAAAAACGAAATTTCAGGCCAATATCCATGATGAATATTGATGCAAAAATCTTCAATAAAATACTGGCAAACCAAATCCAGCAGCACATCAAAAAGCTTATCCATCATGATCAAGTCGGCTACATCACAGGGATGCAAGGCTGGTTCAACATCCACAAATCTATTAACAAAATCCATCACATAAACAGAATCAAAGACAAAAACCAATGATTATCTCATTAGATGCAGAGAAGGCCTTTGACAAAATTAAACAGCCCTTTATACTAAAAACTCTCAATAAACTAGGTATCGATGGATCATATCTCAAAATAATAAGGGCTATTTATGACAAACCCACAGCCAATATCATCCTGAATGGGCAAAAACTGGATTCCCTTTGAAACCTGATACAAGACAAGGATGCCCTCTCTTACCACTCCTATTCAAAATCGTACTGGAATTTCTGGCTAGGGCCATCAGGCAAGAGAAAAAAAGCATATTCGAATAAGAAGAGAGGATGTCAAATTGTCCCTGTTTGCAGATCACATGATTGTTTATTTAGAAAACCCCATTGTCTTAGCCCAAAATCTCCGTAAGCTGATAAGCAACTTAAGCAGTCTCAGGATACAAAATTAATGTGCAGAATCGCAAGCATTCCTATACACCAATAATAGACAAATAGAAAGCCAAATCATGAGTGAGCTCCTATTCACAACTGCTACAAAGAGAATAAAATACCTAGAAATACAACTAACAAGGGATGTGAAGGATCTCTTCAAGGAGAACTACAAACCACTGCTCAAAGAAAAAAGAAAGAACACAAACAGATGGAAAAACATTCCATGCTCATAGATAGGAAGAAGCAATATCATGAAAATGGCCATACTGCCCAAAGTAATTTATGGATTCAATGCTATCCCCATCAAACTACCAATGACTTTCTTCACAGAATTGGAAAAAACTTCATATGGAACCAAAAAAGAGCCCACATAGCCAAGACAATACTAAGCAAAAAATATATATATATATATATACTTGAGGTATCACACTACCTCACTTCAAACTGTATTACAAGGTTACCGTAATAAAAATAGCATGATACTGGTACCAAAACTGAGATATATACCAATGGAACAGAACAGAGGCCTCAGAAAGAATGCCATACAACTACAACCATCTGATCTCTGACAAACCAGACAAAAACAAGCAATGGGGAAAGGATTCCCTATTTAATAAATGGTGTTGGAAAAACTGGTTAGCCATATGCAGAAAGCTGAAACTGGATCCCTTCCTTACATCTTATACAAAAATTAACTCTAGATGGATTAAAGATTTAAACATGAGGCCTAACATCATAAAAACTCTAGAAAAAATCCTAGGTAGTACCATTCAGGACATAGGTATAGGCAAGGGCTAAGAATATGAACAGATATTTTTCAAAAGAAGACATTTATGCAGCCAACAAACATCTGCAAAAAGCTCATCATCACTGGTCATTAGAGAAATGCTAATCAAAACCACATTGAGGTACCATCTCATGCCAGTTAGAATGGTCATCATTAAAAAATCTGGAGACAACAGATGCTGGAGAGGATGTGGAGAAATAGGAACACTTTTACACTGTTGGTGGGAGTGTAAATTAATTCAACCATTGTGAAATACAGTGTGGCAATTCCTCAAGGATCTAGAAATAGAAATATGATTTGACCCAGCAATCCCATTACTGGATATATACCCAAAGGATTATAAATCATTCTATTATAAAGACACATGTACATGTATGTTCATTGTGGCACTGTTTACAATAGCAAATACTTGGAACCAACCCAAATGCCCATCGATGATAGACTGGATAAAGAAAATGTGGCACATATACACCATGGAATACCATGCAGCCATAAAAAAGGATGAGCTCATGTCCTTTGTAGGGACATGGATGAACCTGGAAACCATCATTCTCAGCAAACTGACATAAGAACAGAAAACCAGACACCACATGTTCTCACTCATAAGTGGGTGTTGAACAATGAGAACACATGAACACAGGGAGGGGAACATCACACATTGGGGCCCGGGGGGTAGGGAGCTAGGGGAGGAAGAGCAAGGGGTGGGGAGATTGGGGAGGGTTAGCGTTAGGAGAAATAACCTAATGTAGATGACAGGGTGATGGATGCAGCAAACCACCACCATGGCATGTGTATACCTGTGAAACAAACCTACACAATCTGCACATGTACCACAGAATTTAAAGTACAATAAATAAATTTTTAAAAAATAAAAAATAAAGTAAAAAAATGTGAATGTCTTAACAGATACTATTAGTTTAATTTTGGAAGAGTATTTTGTTGATATGTATAACATTTTGTCTAGTAATTTATCAGAAACTAAGCAAATATTAATGTGAGTTAATTGAGAATATTGTCTGAAACATTTTAGTGCTATAAAATTTAGAAATTGATATTTTAAAATACATTTATAGCTGTAAATGCCTTATGATTTATTGAGAGTCTGTAGTGAGTCTAATAAACACTACAGATTTAAGAGATCAAACCATAGGAGATCAACAAGGCCACCAAAAGGTCCTCAATTAACAAATGTATTAATTAATCTTCCTGTATGGCCCAATTTCATGATATTCCCTCTGTTATAGAGTAAGCAGTCAATTACACACACACACACACACACACACACACACACACGCACACACAGCTAACCTGGTGTTCTCTATTGATATATATGCGTGAGTGATTGATTTAAGCTGAATAACTGTCAGTCGCTTCCCTATGTAGAGTGTCTCTAGCTATTGCTCAATGACAGTAGTTGTTCTCCATGGGACACAGCTTTGTATGGAGACCTCTGGCCTAACAGTTATTGTGATGCTTTTTATCATGATCACAAAGCATTTAGTTGCACAGAGCAATTTAGAAAACAGAGTTTAGGTCCAGACAAATAATAATCTAAGACAATGATGTGGGAAATGGAACATATGCAAACAACAAAATAATAAATAACGAATAATTATAAAGATAAAACTTAGTAGTTTAGTTGTATTCCTGTTCAGGGTAAATACATTTTGGACAACTTACCTTTGATTGCTAAATGCTTCATAGGGCCATCAGGTAATATCATTTTCTCACTGGGCTTTAATTACTCCAGAGATTGTACCTTCTTAGCACTGCATCTTTGGAAAAAGAGGTGTGATGGAGTGGAGAATATACTGAAAAACGAGGAAATACAAGGGTTCTTTCTGGATAAAACCTCACTTAAGCCAATTGTTTGAACAGCACATATACACAGCTAATTGCCAAAGAACTTCTCCCACTTTATACAATAAGGATGATCTATAATCAACAAGCATTTCTTGATTTCTTTAAAGAGCTAACTAAAAATATAAGAACAAAAATCTTTTGGAAAAAGATAAATAAGACAAAGGAATATATATTCAAGGAAGTAGTAATAGCAATGATGATAATAATAATAAAAAGCCTTTCCTTTTAAATCTTACTGTGATGTCAAACTGCTCATGTTTTTATAAAAATCATTTGGCATTTATCAAAAAATCTGTGTTCCAAGAAGAAAAGAATAATAGGGGCAATTTTCAGGTATTTCTATATTACTATGATAATCGGTTATCAAAGAGAGAGGAAACTAAGGGGAATTCAACTTTTTTCTTGAAATGTTTTCTGAAAAGGACTAATATATTTTAGTACCTAAAGTCTGGAATGACAGAGTCAAACAAAATATATCAATATGAAAACTGATAAACATTTTAAAGGCTATTATTCTGTGATGGTGAACACCTTAGGGTTGTGGGTGTGGGTGTGGGTGTGCGTGTGCGCGTGCAGGCACACGTGCACTACTAATGAGGAAAAATTTGTGATTATAAAATGAAAAGTTTGCCCTGAAATAAGGATTGTAACAGTTGTAAGTGGCTAAGTTTTGCTCAAATTAGTCTGAATTCTGCTTTAATGCAACATAGGAATTGTTAAAAATCTCTGTGCAATGCAAAAGAACAGAATAAAAATCATAGGCTTTGGGGCATAATACTCGAAACATTTATCAGTGGAACATTTTTAAAAAGAAGTGGCTAATAAATGGTAGCATAGTTTTATATTCATTAAATGATTAAGAAATACATAAATACTGCAAGAAATATGTCACTTATCTTGAAAACCACCTGAAGTTTGTTTGTGGGAGAATTGCCGCTTGTATTAATAATAGTGAAGTGTTAGAAATGGACAAGAAGTTGTAATAGTAGATGTGCATGGATGTGGGCCACTGATTGTCCTTGTGAGGTATGTGTCTGTTTTGTGTGTTCCTATGAGACTCAGCTCAGCTGTGCATGATTTCCTGCATTCACCTAGTTGGTCTAGCAAATGAAATTGTGCACAAATAAATGCAAAATTTGCTTATGCTAAATCTGTTTCCAAATATATTAATTGCATTGAAACAAATTCCCATTTTAAAAATCATAATAGCAGAACTGACTGTCTCATGTTGGTTGTATTCAAATTTTTTTTTGGTATTTACCAGAATATAGTAAGAAAATAATTTATCTGAGGCTTAGTTGTCTAGCCACACACAATCTCAAGGAGCAAGTAAATGAAAGTAAATGAGCCTGTCAAACTCATATGTAAACCGCAGCGTAATAGTGCAAGTAAGCATCAGACTAGTGGTTTCTAAACTTCAACATGATCAGAATCAACGGCAGCATTCATTAACACTCAGATTTGCCCCATCCCTAGAGCTTCTGTTTCAGTATTTGCATTTCTAAGCATTTCCAGGAGATGCTGATGCTGCTGGCCTGGGAGAAAGAGCCACTGATTAGAACTGATTGAGAACTACTTGGTTAGACCATGCTAACTACTGCTGAAAGCAGCTTATGACACTGTCTCAGACCCACACAAGGAAGAAAATAGGTTTTCATCATGGTTACCAATGAGAATGTGATTTCCTCTTCAAAAAGATCCCACTAAACCTTCCTCCAACTTTCTCTACTCCATTGCTAGTAGGAAAACAGACAAGAAAAAAAATAAAGACAAATTTAATATTTTAGGTTCAGTGAAATGTGATGGGCATTTTTATTACCTCCAAACAAGTCTTTGTCATTCTCCATTGTATAGAAATTGTGCATTTATTAGAAGAATGTTGACCTCTTCCAGGGATGCACTTTGATTAGAATAAATCAGTTAGGTTAATCTCATTTACCCCAAGCCTCCATGATTGACTTCTTCAGAGAAAAATTTAGAACTTCAGTTCGATGGATTGAGAAGCAATTCTCTCTTTCTTTTCTATAAACCTGAATAAAGAAACAGGTCACTTTAGAAGACGCTAGTAGCTGTTTTATAACCATAGGACAAGCCAGACTTAGGGCAAAGCTACAACTGCAAAACCAGAGCCAAAAGAATACCAGAGAAATAGAGCCAGATTCTTCATTGATCAGAAGCTAAAGCCTACAATACCACAAAAACATTGATCACTTTCACTTTTTAAGCCAATTTGAGTTGGGTTTTCTGTTACTTTAACCAAAAATAAAACAAGCAAATCAAAAGAGAGAAAAAAAAAAACTCCTTCTTAAACAGGTAGAGATAAAGCCAAGAAGGGATGGGGGCTAATAAATAAATCAAGCAACAAGCATATTGGAGGAAGGCACAGTCTCCATAAAAATCTACTGATAAGATTTCTACTTAAAGTGAACTTAACTGTTTGTCGATGCAAGAACCAAGATCCTGCTGATAAGAGTTCTGAAACTAAATATCACGTAGCTCCAGGTAGTTAAGCCTGGCTATACCACCAAAGGAATAAAAAGACTCAAAACTATGAGGCTGCAAAGCATTTAGAACAATTACATATGGAAACTATTCCCACAACCCCCTACTAAGACCTCCAGTATCTATACAGAAAATGAATGTAGTCCCCATTCCTAAGTGCAGTTAGTCATTCTGGGGTTTTTTGTTTGTTCGTTTTTTGTTTATTTTTTAGACGGAGCTCACTCTATTACCCAGGCTGACTGGAATGCGGTGGTGCAATCTCGGCTCACTGCAACCTCCACCTCCTGGGTTCAAGTGATTTTCATGCTTCAGCCTCCTGCCTTCTGACTAGCTGGGAATACAGGTGTGTGTCACCACACCCAACTAAATTTTGTACTTTTTAGTAGAGACAGAGTTTGGTCATGTTGGCCAGGCTGGTCTCGAACTCCTGGCCTCAAGCTATCTGCCTGCCTTGACCTCTGAAAGTACCAGGATTACAGGCGTGAGCCACCATGCCCTGCCTAGTTAGTCATGCTTAATGTCTTTTGGTCAACTTCCTAAAGCCTCAAGTATAACAATCTTTCTAGCCTACTGTCACGTACAGACACCTGGACTGAGGAGATCTATCTATCACAATGGAGATTTGGGACAGAGCGGACAGAACTACCTAGTCAGGCATTTCACTTCCACCCAACTTTCAAAATCCCATCTTAACCAGACTTACTTTTGACTGGATGTGTTCTATTCTCACCAATAGAAAACAAACAAACAACAGAGTCATGGGAAGTAAAAGACTTTAAAATATATATATGATTTCTCAGTTTACCTATCAGAAGAAGAATTCTTTCACTGTCATTTGGTCTCAGCACAAATTAAGTCCAGTTAATCACAAGCTAAGTAGAAAGAGCATGATCTTGAGAGTGAGATAAAACGAAATTTGAAATCCTACCTCTGTTATTTGACTTTCGGCAAACATCATGTTTCTTGAGTAGCAGATCGCTCATTTGTAAAATTGGGATAATATATAATTTATAGAGATATTTTGTGTAACAATTAAATAAGATAGCATGTGGAAAGCACCTCAGTGTCTGCTACATAATAGGTTCACAACATATCATAATTTCCTAGCTATCCCTTACCCTAAATACCTCAATGACCCCGTAGAACAAAATACAGAAAGATATATTTAGCTCAGGCTTTTGGTGGAAGACACTCTGAGTCCTATTGGCTACAGGAGCTTCGCAGTCATTGCTGTATTGAAGGGGTTGTCATCTTGAGAGTATCCCAAGCAGTACTGGGCAGAGCACCCTTCACTGGGGAATCCCCTGGGAAAGGAAGTCATAATAATAGACAGGACAAGGCTCAGGTATATACAAAAGGGATAGCAATGAGTTCTCTAGAAAGGAGATTCCTATGCAAAGTGTTTCCTGTTAACAAAAAGGCAGAAGCTCTTGATGGCTCACCTGAACCCCTTGATTTCTGACAAACAGCTTTCACACTTGGCAACAGGCCATGAAACCTGCGGACAGAGTATGTCCATGAAAAGTCAGTCATCAAACAATGAAGCTGCAGGAAAATTATGTGACATTGTAGGACTCATTTATCAACACTGTTTCCTGGAATACTTCTACGAGGCTGTTGAAATTGTGGTCCAATTTACTCCTGCTTGCCAAATAGTAATAATCAGAAACTGCTGAGTTTAGAAGAAAAGGGAGACCTTAACAGCTTTTGCATATACCATTCCTGCTGTCTTTTATGTAATACAACTCTCACTATTGAAAGCTCTATCTATCAAAAATAATGTACATTCCCAGCTCTATATTTACAAGGTATGTGTTAATGGAGGGGTGCTAGAGTTCTGTTTTGTTTTGTTTTTCTAATTGTTTTTACCTTATTTTGGAAACTAAAATGTGCTTTTTTAAACCTTGTTTAAATGACAGGTTGACATAAGAAAATCGTAGGATATACTCTGAAAAGCAGAATGTGTCAGGTAATCGCTTCCTGATTTTACTCCTGCCACTGTCACCTCGCGTTCAAACTGTATACCTGGGTGTTACTTCGAATATATAATGTTATGAGAAAAAGGAACTTCATGGGAAATTAATTTATAAAGCATTTAAAAATCTTATATTTACAATAAATTTTTAAAATCCCATTCTCCTATAAGAATATAGATTAGAGAAAATATTTGTGTTCAGCATCCACAGTTGATTTTTTCGATGAACATAGTTGGAGTTTTAGTTCTACCATTACCAGCTAGATAAATCTGGGAGATAATGCAACAGTTCCACATCATCAGGTACAAAGATTAGAGAGAAATCCGTAATTACCACTAAGATTATTTTGAAGAACTAATTAAATAATAAATATAAAAATATTTTCCAAGCTAAAAAGTACTAAGGCAGTTTTCGAATTTTTAAATATTCTAGACTCAAGCATCAGCTCTGCTACTTATACCTGTGAGATCTTGAGAAGTAATATACTCTGTCTAAACCAAAGTTCTGCATCTGCACACTACAAAAAACAATAATAATACCTATCCTATGTATCTTACAAGTTACTGTGAAATTCCAATGAAATTGTATTCCCTAAAAGAGCATTGTCAACTGTAAAATATTATAAAAAATATTATAAAATCCTTAATGAATAGGCATTCTTGTTATTACGAAATACACTTTGAAAAAGCCCCGGGGCAGGGCGGAATGGCTCATGCCTGTAATCCCAACATTTTGGGAGGCTGAGGCAGGCGGATCACCTGAGGTTGGGAATTCAAGACCAGCCTGGCCAACATGGTGAAACCCTGTCTCTACTAAAAATACAAAAATTAGCTGGGCGTGGTGGCAGGTACGTGTAATCCCTGCTACTCAGGAGGCTGAGGCAGGAGAATTGCTTGAACTCGGGAGATGGAGGTTGCAGTGAGCCGAGATTGTGCCATTGCACTCCAGCCTGGGCGACAAGAGCAAAACTCCATCTCAAAA